>PVJS01033485.1:0-22145 GCA_004027185.1 Glis glis | reverse complement strand
TCCACACTGTTTTCCAAAGCGGTTGCACTAATTTGCAATCCCACCAACAGTGTAGTAGAGTTCCTACTTCTCCACATCCTCGCCAGCATTTGTTGTTGTTTGTGTTTTTAATGATTGCCATTCTAATTGGGGTTAGGTGAAATCTCAGGGTAGTTTTGATTTGCATCTCTCTGATTGCTAATGATGTTGAACATTTTTTTCATACATTTATGGGCCATTTGTATTTCTAAAAGAAATGGATTCTTCCTGAGAAAAAATATTACCAAAACTGACGCAAGAATAAAATGGATAACTACTAAAAATGGAATTAATAATTCAGTCTCCTTTCTCCTAAAGATATAAAGTCTAGATGGTTTTTCAGGCTAATTTTATCTAATCTTCCAAGAATAAAAATTCTTATTTTACAAATACTCATTCAGTGACTAGAAGAATAAAATTTACCCAACTCATTTTATAAGCTGTTTCTATGATTCCCAAACTGAACAAGGACAACAAAGAAAATATCAATTATAGATACAGTTCTCTTTTAATCATAGATGCAGAAGGCAAAAATAAAAATTAGTATCTTCTGAGGATACTAGTTCTCCTGACCTACATTTCTACATAAGAGCATTCAAAGCTTCTAGCCACTATAATGATTTTTTTTGGCGTATCATATGATGTTTCTTTTTACACACACATACACACACACACACACACACACACACACACACACATATACTTTTATTGGTGCATTGTAATTATACATCATACTGAGGTATAGAGTGATAGAAATATACATGCACACAACACTTGGTGCATTCACTCTGGGTCCCAGCCCCCTCTTCCCCATACATGTCGTTGAGACTGACATTAGTAATTTCAAATACATACATAGCATTATTTAAGCTGTTACCTTCTTTATGTCTCTATCCTCCATCCTCCCTCCCCTACACTCCCTCCATTGCTCTACTGGAGTCTCTGCTCCTCTATTTGAGGTCTCTTTTGTTTCCCAATTTCTCTCTAGCTTCCACATATGAGAAAAAACATACAACTATTCACTTTCTGAGACTGGTTAATCATGCTTAGCATAATATTCTCAACTTGTACCCATTTTCCTGCAAATGACATAATTTTGTTCTTCTTTATGGCTGAGTAAAATTCCATTTTACTGTGTGTACATACTACAGTTTTGTGATCCATTCATCTGTAACTTCCCTTTGTAAGACACATTCAATTTAGCAGGAAAAGCGAAGCTCTTAGCAAAGGTGTTTTTTATCATAGGAGTGCATTATATGCATGTAGCTTGTGTTACACTTTAGAACTTTAGCCCTAGTGAAAGACAATGCTGTAAAACCATTGTTCAAGGGCATTAAGGTCCTAATAGACCAGTTAGGACGTCTGGGAAGATGAGAAAGTAGTGGCCAAGTGTTTCTCTACCACTTTTCAAGCAATAGTGTGTCTTACCAAACGAGATTTAGATTCAAATCTGTAGACATGAATAGAGCATCTACCATGCCTTTGATCTCCTAGCAGAAGCAGTTTTTCTTGAAAAACCAAAATTACATCATAAGGTAAGATTTTGAACAATCCTTATAATTATCAGTTATAGTACGATTTCACCTCTATTAATAAATATGAAGTTATCAGTGGAATTGTAGTTTTGTGTGACAATCTGCCAAGACTTCATTCTTAGGTGGAAAATTCATTTGTAAAACAACTTCAGTGAGAAATTATAATGATGTATAGATATTTTTGCCTGGTTAATGATTATTTTTGGCTGGATTTTATAGTACATAAATAGAGAAAGGGTTTCTTTCTAAAATGTTGACAGTAATATGCAGATTAATCTCCCCAGAATTTTTATTGTCATGGACTGTCCTGGTAACCTGTCCAAGGCAGCCATCTGTACAATTGCCTCCTTCATCTTAAGGGCTGCCAATTCTTCTAGCTGAAGGTCCTCTCAACCTCTAAGATAGTTACTACTAACTCCTAGCACTGGATAGAGGCCAAGGGAAAGGCCTGCCTTATATTTCCCTCCATTATTAGTCCTTTGATGAGGTAGGGAGAGCAGGGCTAGAGCTGTATCACGACTGGTATGCTCTGTTTATTAATATCTTTTTCTTTCCACACCCTTCTCTCTTGCTCTTACTTTTTAATTTGAATTTATATTTCAGCTTTGGAAAAGAGCCTAAAATAGTAATGGATAGTACCTTTTATTCTAGCAGATATTTGCTTGTTCGTTTGTGATGAAAAAATATTTACAGTAGTTTTGTTTCCTTTATGAAATTCGAGATGCTTCATGATCAACTGAAATTATGAAATTTGGAAGCTTTTATTTGAACTAAAAAGATTATTTTCTTTTGCTCTTATTTTAAAGAAAAGAATTATAATAGATGACCATAAGCTTCTAATCTTGTACTTCCTTTCCGTATGTCTTTCCTTCCCATAAAGAGCTGGTCCATTTTGAGATTGTTCCTCTTGAAGCTTCACTCTTGGTGAGTTTCATGTATGTATACTTTATACTTTTTCCTCAGCTTATTTTAATTCTTTCTCTCTGATTATTCTAATCTCCTGATTTAAAAAATCTTTAGATGTGCTTCCATATTCATTTTTCCATGTTAATTCTTATGTTGTAAGAACATTGATTAATATGTGATTCTTATGTAATCAGTTTTGTGGCGATTGAAATGTTGAACATAATCATTGAGGTCCTGCGATGTGCCAAACTGCAGGGTAGGCGTGGGGGACACACAGATGAATCGGGCAGAGGCTCAGCCCAAGGCATTCACTAGTCCAGTGGAGGAAACAGAGCTGGGGAGCAGGAAGCTGGGCATTAGATCAGTAAAGAAGAGAGGGGAATATTTTAGAGGAAGTTAAAACTAAGTTGCATCTTAAAGGATGAGAAGTGGTTAATTTAAGTAGGAGGGAAGTACTGGAGGGAAAGTATTCCAAACAGAGGGGGCAGCTTGAGCAAAATGGCGAGAGACACTTGAAATTTGAGAGATTTAGAGAAACCGAAATGGTGGGATAGTGAGGGGCAGCATGTCGCCTGCGCTCTGAGAGTTGGAGCTCAGCCAGCGGGAAGACTGCTTCTAGACAAGAAAAGTAGGGCAGCCAAAACTCAACAAAACAATGAGAACCAAAGTGCAGCGGAATGCGAGGCAGTGGAAAGAGCGGAGGGCGGTAGGGAGCTCAAAGCATTTCACCTGGTAAGTGGAGAGCGGAGACAAAGGCGCCATCTTGGCTGAGCCACGCCAGCACCGCGGCTTCCAGAATCCTCCAGCAAAGAAACAGCTGATTCTTGTGAAACCAGTGATTATAGCCCACCATCGAAAGCAGTCGACATTGGACCATGATGAAGCCCAAGTTGAACCAGATCCACACCTACAATGGGCAACGACAGCAAAGGGTGGGACGCGAGCTTCAGCCCCCACAAAGAAAGTGATACGGAAAGACATAGATGAGGCAGACAGGCACAGGAGCACCCCAATACCGAGAAAATGAGCAGGTGAAACACGGCCCCCTGGAGTAGCCTAGCACCGGCACAGAACACCCCAGCACTGAGGACATGGACGGACATGGCATGGCACCCCAGAACTGCCCAATGAGAACACAGGTGAGTGAGATAAAGGGAGGCAGCGTGTCGCCAGCACTCCGAAACTCGGAACTTGGCCGATGGGAAGACTGCTTCTTAACAAGAAAAGTGGGACAGACAAAACTCAACAAAACAAAGAGCCGAAGAGCAGTGGAGTGCGAGGCAGCAGACCGAACAGGAGGCTATACGGATCTCCACGCATTTCACCTGGTAAGTGGAGAGTGGAGGCAAAGGCACCATCTATGCGGGGGCTTCACCATGACTCCCAGACACCAACCAGCGACTATAGACCACCATTGAAACCAACCAATTCTGGAACATAATGAAGCCCAAGTCAATCCAGACCTGCACCTACAACAACGATGGTTTCAAGGGGTGGGCTGTGAGCCTCTGCTCCCGCAATGAGTGCGATGAAGAGAGACAAAGATGAGGTGGCCATACACAGGAGCAGCCCAACTCTGAGAACACGAGCTGGCAAGCCACAGCCCCCCATGAGCAGCTCAACACCGTCCCAGAATGTCCCAGAACTGAGGACATAGGCAGATGAGTCATTCCCCCCCTGGCACTGGGGATGTGGGGCAGGCGAGCCCTTGACCCACCCCCAGAGAACCCCTCCCCCTGGTTCTGGGGACGCAGGGCGGGCAAGCCCTCGGTCCTGCCCCCGGAGAACCCCTCACTCCAGCACTGGGGATGTGGGGTGGGCGAGCCCCCGGCCCTGCCCCAGAGTACCCCAGTACTGAGGTCAGGGGAGGATGAGCCACGACCCCACACAGGAGGGACTCCAGACAAAGAGAAAAAACCTCAGATGAGCAAAGAAGGCGAATTAACTGGGGGAGACGGGAGGGAAGGAGAGGAAAACAAACTGGTGCACAGGGTGGACATACACAAAGATATCAAAGTCAACTACTGTGCTGAAAATGGGAAGGAGGGAGGGGAGGCAGGGGGGGTGGGAATTGGGGAGGGCTAATTGACCAATGAGTGCATGTATATGTCAACCACCCTGAAATCCTTCAAGATGTATGATTGTAATGCACTAATAAAATAAATAAATTAAAAAAAGAAATTTGAGAGATTTAGGGAATGGCATCAGGTTTCTTGATCTTGTCTGATTCTAAAGGGCATGAGGTAAAACTGCGGAACCAGACCTGAATTCTATCTGGATGCAGTAATTCTCAAAACTTTGAGGCATGTTTGTCCTTTTATCACTAATGTAATATTCACAAGCACTCAGTCAGGAATATCATATTGTATTAGAAGGACAGGGTGTCCATGATGGAGGAATCACTGTGAGAACTGCTCTTTCTTTAGGATTTATTCATGCTTTTTGGAGGGAAAAAATAAAATAATTTTTCAATAATAACCAAACTTTAAATGTAGATAAGAAAGTTTTTCCATGTTTAATACAGGTAGTTTTATCAGAAATCATTCTTAATTAAAACCAAATTTAACTAAATTGACCAAATCTACTCTTCATTTTTTGCTCTGACATCAGCTTTTAAGGGTGAAGGTTTACAAAACTATTTAAATGTCATTTGTGCTGGGCGTGGTGGCACACACTTGTAATCCCAGTACTTGGGAGGCTGAGACTGGAGGATCCAGGTTCGCGGCCAGTCTCAGCTACTTAGTGAGGCCCTGTTTCAAAATAAAGAATAAAAAAATAGGGCTGGGGGTGTATCTCGGAGGTAGAATTCTCCTGGGTTCAACCCCCAGTACCGCAAAAAAAAAAAAAGTCATTCGTGGTGTCTTTGATCATGTGACTGCATTGGATAACATAATATTTAAACATGTAAAAATGTCAATATGAACAAAGAGTGTCTTGAGGTTTGTGTTTAATATTTTTTTAAAAACATATACTATTATTGGCGCATTGTAATTATACATCATAGTGAGGTCCAAAGTGATGCAACCATGCATGCACAGCATTTGGTGTTTCCCTCCACCATACATGTTAGTGAGATTGGTAGTGATATCTTCATATATGGACATAGCAGTATTTGAACGGTTTTCTTTATCTGTTCTCCTTTTCCCCCTCTCCTACTTCCTCTCAAAATTTCTACTATTCTACTGGTCTCTCTCCTCATTTATCTGAAGTCCCTTTGTTCCCCATTTTCTCTCTGGTTTCCACAAATGAGAGAATACATACAACCCTTGATTTTCTGAGATGGGCTGATGTCAATTAACATAATAGTCTCTAGTTCCATCCATTTTCCTGCCAATGGCACAATTTTGTTCTTTATGGCTAAGTAAGATTCCATTGTGTGTATATACCACATTTTCTTTACTCATCTGTTGACGGACACCTGGGTTGGTTCCATAATTTGTCTGTTGTGAATTGTGCTGTTATAAAGATGGATATGCATGTATCAATATAGTATTCTGACTTCAATTCTTTGGAAAGATACTGAGGAGTGGTATGGCTGGGTCATATGGTGGTTCTATTCCTAGTCTTTTGAAGAACCTCAATACTGATCTCCATAGTAGTTGTACTAATTTTCAGTCCCACCTACAGTGTATAAGAGTTCCTATTTCCCCACATCCTTGCCAGCTTTTATTATTGTTTGTATTCCTAGTTGGCATATTCACACCTCTGTCTCCTCATTCCCAATACTTCCAGGAATGACTGTCATAAAGAATGGGTACAATTAGGAAAAAATAACATTAATGCCATACTTGGCATATTCAGTCAAACCTCTTTACAACCATGACTCTGAGTTTCTGTTTTGGGGAATATCTAGTAGTCAACATGATGGCTTACATAGCAAAAGTTATTCCATTCAGACTTCCTCATCCATCTGGACTGTGACAATAGGTTCTTCTGTTTCTGACATTGGTTGGGTTTGGCCAATGTCTCTTCTCCTGCCCTCACTGCAGTAGAGATGCAGGCAGTATGTGCTGCATATATGTGCTATTCAGAGCAGTAGACACAAACTGTGGCTGTTGAACCCTTGCAAAGTGGCAACTCCAAATTGAGATAAGTTGTTAAGTATAAAGCACACATTGGATTTTGAAAACTTGATGCAAAAAAAGAATGTAATATACCATATTGATAATTTTCTACTGATTAAATGCTATTGCATTATATTAAATGAGATGCACTATTAAAATTAGTTTTACTTATCTTTTTTTAAATGCAGCTACTAGAAACATTTAAGTGGACTGTGGGTCTCATCTTACTTCTATGGAGTGACACTGGTCTACCAGTTCTTCCTCTTCCTGGGCTCTGGCACCCCCATTCCCCTCCTGCCCTCAGCCCTAGGTGTGGTGACAGTGCTGCTGCCAGTTCTGGGTTCCTGCATTATCCCTGGAAATCCCCTGCACTCTACCCACCTCTTAGTTCTGTAATTAGTATTTTGCATATAATTATTCCCAGAGTAATACCTAATGCTTCTGTTTTCTACTGTGATCCTTACAATGACTGACACAGGCTGGGAGGTGATCAAATTAACTCTGGCCTCCACCTTTGACTTGTAGAAATCACTGAAAACAAAATACCATCGATCTACTCTTATCTGATTTAAAATGACTATAAAAGGTCTTAATGTGAAAGGACATTTATTATTGTTAGCACAATTATTTTTTTACTTCCTCCTCGGCCTTCGCTTTGATTAAAACTATACCTTTAGCTGGAATAGAAAGATCCGAAACTGACATTTTGTTGTACAGAAAGCCAGAAACTCAAATGTTTTTGTATATATAAAGCCCCCTTTGGTATTAGTGACTAGATAAGGCACTGATATCTAAAACATTGATAAGACCAAGAAAATGACTTAGGAGAATAGTCTAATAATGCTAATGATAGCACTACCCAAACCAGTAATAATGGAAGCATTTTTTGCACATATGACTTATTTCTGCTCATTCTAAATCAGATCAAATTGTGTGTGAGTTGCAGTAAACAGAAATATAAGAGGAAAATAGGATGGAAAGTTGGGATAAAATTAAATTATTTCTCAATTCTTTCTTTCAGCAACAATAATAATGCACATTCTATTGTATCTTTTGTAGAAGTAAGGGTCATTTGGACCTGGTTCCCAGTAGGAGATTAAAAATTGTGGTTCCAGTAACCTCAATACTTTCCATTTGTTTTTATGATAATAATTTTCAGAGTTTCGTGTGTGTGTGTGTGTGTGTGTGTGTGTGTTGTGTGTGTGTGTGTGTGTGTGTGTGTGTGTGTGTGTGTGTGTCTAGGATTTTCAAACATCTTTGTAGGGAAATACTTTTCTTTTTGTTCTAAATCAACATAGGAGGGAACATATCTTACATATCTGGGTGTGAACATATCTTACATTTGTATGAGCCAGTCATTTCCTCTCCATGATGTGAGGCACTCAAGGCTTCTATAGTTCAGGAGAGGGCAGAGCGTGCAGGAGGGAGGCCATGCAGGTTGAGCCATGGCCCCTGAACACTGCTGACATCTCTTCTAACCAGAGTAGCTCCCATTTTATACACTTAAGACCCGCACGTTTGGGAAAAAAGTTAACTGTGCTTAAAAATTCTTTCTATTTTTAATTCCCTGCCATGTGGAAAATTCTCCTCCTCTTCTTCCTGTTCCATCTTATTCCAGCAAAATATCCCTTGGAATTTGGTGGGGCAGGAACAATTTTCTCATTTGTAAACAAGGAATCTTAGGTTCAGAAAGTCAAAGTGAGATTTTCTAAATTTAGTGACAGAAAAGGAAAGCTTAACTGCTTGCTAGATCTAGACCCAGCTTTTCCACCCAGTGGTAGCAAAACTCACAAAAATAAAATAGTAAGAAGAAACTGTGAAGGGGAGAGGAGGAGAGTACAGTGAGGCCTTTGGGCAGCTAAGCAGAGAAGCTGAGTCACAGTTTTTGACTCGTTGGTAGTGGTACCCAAAGAACCCATGAACCCATGGTGCTTGTCTCTCCCCATCTCTGTTCAAGGACGGCATGTTGGTAACTTGAAATCAACGATGGGATTTTTTGTGCAATGGAAATCGGATGGCTTGATGTTAGTTGTGGTGAGAATTTGTATGTGATGGAAATTGGGGAAAGCTTCAGATTGAGGCTCCCCCTCACAGACCCTGTTGTTAGAGATTTATCATCACGGCACTGCAGAGAGCCAGTGATGGATATCCCTTCCAGGGGGTGACGACTGGTGTTCCTGTCCCATTGTCAGAGCTACTACTGCGTACATAGTGGCATCCTCACCTCTGAGCTGTGTGCACGTGAACTTCTGGCTTTGTGTGGACATTATCCTCAGTACTTCTAACCTCTAACCCTCCACATTGAGTGGCTCACATATATCTGTCTGTCTAACTTGAGAGAGTTTCACGGTCCTCATGATGCCAGGCAACTGATTTAGCTGACATTCACACTTCTATTGGTTGCCCTGGCATCATTTTTACCTGGGGGCTCCAGCCTTTTGCAAGCTCAGTATGGATATATTTATATCCTGAGCCAGTTAGGAAACTCACAGGATTTCCATCGTCAGGTATAAAAGCCAGCAGCGCTTTGTTTTTGAACGATCAGTGTTAGCAAGATTCTCGCTGTGTTTATGTGCAACCTGTGAAATAGCCTTCAGCGTGCCAATGTGTTTTCTGGGTTTGTTTCTGACAATCTTTACAACAGATAAAATTACCAAAGCTGCATTGGTGGAGTTGGGATCACATTTTTTCGTAAGATCACCATTCCCATCATTCTGCAGGTCTTCCCCTCTCACTCTGAGGACCCTTCTCTCTACCATTGTTATTCCTCACCTTGTTGAGTCATATGTGATTCAAAAACTCTTCTCTATCTTGCATTAAATGTATTAACCTCCACTCAAGTCTTTCCTCTGTCTCCTTGGTGCATCCCCACTTGCCTTTTTCAGTATATTCATACTTGTTTCCCATGTCTATAGGTTGTTATTGGCTAGTTGAATGACAAATTCCTTGGAGATGGAAAAACCGCTTTTCTTTTTCTTTTGCTGCTTTCTGTATTTAATCCCCCAAATATACTTTTTTGTAATTAAGTAATTAGGAGAAAATATTTAAATATCTTTTAGCATTTATTCAGTACCTCATATAAGGAAGACATATATCCGACAGTGGCCCGTTAAATCCTTACAGAAGTTCTTGAGGGCACATATTACCACCCCATCTTATAGACGTGGACACTGAAATTCCGGGTAGTTGGGTAATCGCTTAGGGTCCTGTAGCCAGTGCAATTGGGAGTATATCAGCACTGTTCTAGCTTTGGGAGATTGCTTTTCTTCAGTTCTCTTCCAGTACAAATGATTTTCTCTTCACACAACCACTATCCATGTGAAAAAAAGGGTGGTTTGAATAGGTGTCTGCAGAATGTAGGGTCCCAAGTGACTTTATTCCCTGGTCAAGCCTCCTTTGTCTCTTCCCTTCTTTCAGGCTGCATGACTCTTTCCCAGCATGGATCTTAGGCTGCTGTGAGTAAGACTCCTGCTCCAGGATGTGCCTCAGTTGGCCACCATGCTTTGGGTAACTTCTACTAAAGTTTCCAAGTCTAATTCTGGAATCTGAGCCTGTCCAGGAGAGAAGGGGACCCTGGGGCTGGACTGGAGCCTAGGTGGGCCCTGAGCCTGTCTCCCTTTTGGAGCATTCTTTTACCTTCTCTGCTGCATGTGGATTCAATCAAGGAGCTGTGGGACGCTTGCCTCTGAAGAAGTCCATTGCAGGGCCCAGTTCTAGGAGGCCAGTCTGGTGGGCAGATGGTTCTTGCTGGCCAGCATGATATGCATTTATGTGTGTGTGCATGCATGTAAATATGTATAATATATATGCATGTATGTATATATGGGTATACATGTATGCATATGTGTGTATGTATATGTGTGTATATATGTGTGTGTATGTGTATATATAGATATATTATATTTATATTTTCCATGATAGTGCAGACAGTATACTTTGGGGTGACTTTTAAGCTAAATACAATATGAAGAATGTTTCCATGCATTTATTTGCCAATAAACAAATATCAAAGTACATCTTCTGTACCCATCATTGTAAATCTTCATTGATAAATCACTTTACCTCATACTGGCCCATGGATTTTGTAGTATCTTGTTATTTTATTTTATTTTTTAAGTGTACATGAAAAATTTATTTATTTTTAATATATCCATTTATTGGTGCATTGTAGTTATATATTTTGATAAGTGTCAGGGTATCAGAAACATGCATGCACACATTGCTCATTTAGCCCTCCCTCAAATCTCACCCTATTCCCTCCCGCTTCCCTCCTTTTCATGCTCAGCATAGTGATTGACTTTGATAAATTTGTGTATATACATCGTGTG
Source organism: Glis glis (assembly GCA_004027185.1). Classification (NCBI taxonomy): domain Eukaryota; kingdom Metazoa; phylum Chordata; class Mammalia; order Rodentia; family Gliridae; genus Glis; species Glis glis. The sequence continues at coordinate 11,294 of PVJS01033485.1, read as the reverse complement.
CATTAGTGTGTTTCCCTCTTCCCCCCTCCCATCTCCCTCAGGTCCCTTTCTTGCTCATCTAAAGTTTTCTTCTTTGTCTGGAGTCCCCTCTAAGTCCCATTCTCCCTAGCTTCACATATTAGGGAGAATATCTGACTTTTCACTTTTTGTGACTGACTAATCTCACTTAGCGTAATGTTCTCCAGTTCCTTCCATTTCCCTGTAAATGATGTAATTTTGTTCTTCTTCATGGCTGCGTAAAATTCCATTGTGTACATGTCCCATAGTCTTGTAATCCATTCATCAGTCGATGGGCTTCTTGGATGGTTCCAAAGTTTGGCAATTGTGAATTGTGCAGCTATAAACATAGATATACATGGATTAGTTTGGTAGTTTGGTTTCAGTTATTTTGGGTAGATGCCTAGGAGTGGTATTGCTAGGTCATATGGTAGGTTCATTCCCATTCTTCTGAGGATCCTGTTTTCCAAAGTGGTTGCACTAATTTGCAATCCCACCAACAGTGTATTAGAGTTCCTACTTTTCCACATCCTCGCCAGCACTTGTTGTTGTTTGTGTTTTTAATGATTGCCATTCTAATTGGGGTTAGGTGAAATCTCAGGGTAGTTTTGATTTGCATCTCTCTGATTGCTAATGATGTTGAACATTTTTTCATACATTCATTGGCCATTTGTGTTTCTTCTTCTGTGAAGTGTCTATTTAGTTCACTTGCCCATTTTTTGATTGGGTTATTTGCTTTTTTAGTGGTGATTGATTTTTTTAAGCTCTCTGTATATTCTAGATATTAGTCCTCTATGAGAGAAGGAGCTGGCAAAAATCTTCTCCCATTCTGTCAGCTCTCTGTTGAGGTTCTTGATTGTTTCCTTTGCTGCACAAAAGCTCTTCAGTTTAATGCAATCCCATGTATTGATCCTCATTTTAATTTCCTGTGCCTTTGGGGTCTTGTTGAGGAAGTCTTTAACTGTGCCTATGTGTTGAAGTGTTGGGCCTATGCCCTCTCCAAGTAGCTGCAATGTCTCTGGTCTGATTTCTAGGTCTTTCATCCATCTTGAATTGACTCTTGTACTAGGTGAGAAAGTGGGGTTTATTTCTATTTTTCTGCGTATGGTTAGCCAGTTTTGCCAGCACCATTTGTTGAAGAGGCTATCTTTTTTTCCAGTGGATGTTTTTAGCCCCTTTGTCAAAAATCAATTGACTGTAGGTGTGTGGATTTGTTTCGGGGTCTTCTATTCTGCTCCATTGGTCTATGTGTCTACTTTTGTGCCAATACCATGCTGTTTTTATTACTATGGCTTTGTAGTATAGTTTGAAGTCAGGTATTGTGATGCCTCCTGCATGGTTCTGGTTGCTGAGAACTACTTTGGCTATTCTGGGTTTCTTGTTGTTCCAAATGAATTTAAGGACAGATTTTTCTATGTCTGTGAAGAATGACTTTGGTAATTTAATGGGTATTGCATTGAATCCATAGAGCATTTTTGCTCTATGGAAGAATGGCCATTTTGATGATATTTATTCTGCCTACCCAAGAGCATGGGAGATCTTTCCATCTTCTAAGATCTGCAGTTTCTTTTCTCAATGTCTTAAACTTTTCCTTGTAGAGGTCTTTTACCTCCTTGGTTAGGTTTATTCCCAAGTATTTTATTGTTCTGGGGGATACTGTGAGTGGAAATGTCTTCTGGATTTCTTTTTCAGTGGATTTATGGTTGGCATACAGAAAAGTTTCTGATTTTTTAAGATTGATTTTGTATCCAGACACTTTGCTGAATTTGTTGGTCAGTTGTTCTATGAGCCTTTTAGTTGAGTTTGCTGGATCATATAAGTATAATATCATGTCATCTGCAAATAGAGATAGTTTCAGTTCCTTTTTTCCTATTTGTACTCCTTTTATTTCCTTCTCTTGCCTTATTGCTCGGCTAGAGTTTCAAGTAGTATATTGAAAAGGAGTGGTAACAGTGGACATCCTTGTCTTGTTCCTGTTTTTAAGGGGAACTTTTGAAGATTTTCCCCATTCAGTATGATGTTGGCTGTGGGCCTATTGTATATTGCTTTTATGATGTTGAGGTATGGTCCTTCTATTCCGATTCTCTGCAGAATTCTTATCATGAATGGGTGTTGGATTTTGTCAAATGCTTTTTCAGCATCTATTGAAATGATCATGTGATTTTTGTCTTTAGTTCTGTTTATGTGGTGGATTACATGGATTGTTTTTCGTATGTTGAACCAGCCTTGCATCCCCGGGATGAACCCGACTTGGTCATGATGCATGATTTTCGTGATGTGGTTTTGAATGTGTGTTGATAGTATTTTGTTTAGAAGTTTTGCGTCTAAGTTCATCAATGATATAGGTCTGTAGTTTTCTTTTCTTGAGCTGTATTTATTTGGTTTTGGTATCAATGTGATGTTGGTTTCATAGAATGTATTTGGGAGAGTCCTGTTTCTTTCTATTTCACGGAATAGATCGAGGAGTATTGGGATTAGTTCTCCTATAAAGGCTTTATAAAATTCACCTGGGAAACCATCTGGACCTGGGCTTTTCTTTGATGGTAGGCTCCTTATTGCTGCTTCAATCTCTTTGATTGCTATTGGTTGATTTAAATTTTCTATATTAAAATTTCTATATCTTCTTGATTCAACTTAGGAAGGTTGTACATGTCTAGAAATTTGTCAATTTCTTCTAGGTTTTCCGTTTTGTTGGAGTATAGTTTTTCAAAGTAGTTTCTGATAATCCTCTGGATTTCCATGCTGTTGGTGGTAATATCACCTTTTTCATCTCTTATTTTAGTAATTTGGGTTGATTCTCTCTTTCTTTTGGTTAGGTTGGCTAGTGGTTTATCTATCTTGTTTATTTTTTCAAGGAACCATCTTTTGGTTTTGTTGATTTTTTGTATTGTTTTTTTAATTCTCTACTTTGTTGATTTCTGCTCTGATTTTAATAATTTCCTGTCTTCTACTGGCTTTGGGTTTAGACTGTTCCTGTTTTTCAAGGGTTTTCAGGTGTGTCAGTAGGTTATTTATTTGGTGATTTTCTGTTCTTCTGATGTGGGCACTCAGCGCTATGAATTTTCCTCTTAATACTGCCTTCAGTGTGTCCCAGAGATTTTGATATGATTTGTCTCTGTTTTTGTTTGTTTCTAGGAATTTCTTAATTTCTCTCCTTATTTCTTCTCTGACTCACTCCTCATTCAGCAGTGTGGTGTTCAGTCTCCATGTGTTAATGAGTTTTCTCTGGGTCTTCCTATAGTTGATTTCTAGTTTCATTCCATTATGGTCTGAAAATACGCAGGGGATTATGTCACATTTTTTTAACTTGCTAGTACTCACTTTGTGGCCTAGGATATGGTCTATTTCAGAGAAGGTTCCATGAGCAGCTGAAAAAAATGTGAATTCAGCTGTAGTTGGGTGGAATATTCTGTATGTGTCTACTAGGTCCATTTGGTTTATGGTGTTCCTTAAGTCTGAGGAATCTTTACTGACCTTTTGTCTTGAAGATTGAGGTAGTGGTGTGAGAGGGGTGTTGAAGTCCCCCAGTATTATTGTATTGGGATCTATGTGTGATTTAATGTCATGAAGAGGTTTTTTTTTATGAAAGTGATTGCACCTATGGGGCATAAATGTTGACTATTGTTATATCCTTCTGTTGGATTGTTCCTTTACCAGTAAGAAATGACCTTTGTCTCTTCTGATAAGTTTAGGTTTGAAGTCTAATTTGTCTGATATCATAATTGCTACTCCTTCTTGTTTTTTAGTTCTGATAGCATGGATTACCTTGCTCCATCCCTTCACCTTTATTTTGTGTGTATCTTGTAAGGTGTGTTTCTTGCAGGCAGTATATAGATGGATTGTGATTTTTAATCCATTTTGCCACCTTATGTCTTTTGATTGGGTAGTTGAGGCCATTTATATTCAGCATGATTATTGAGAGATGGGTTTTAATTCCTAACATTTTGAGTTTTAATTTCTGTTTGAGGTAGTGTTCGTTCTTTGCCTAGTTGTTTGTTTGATGGAAATCACTGTTTCTCTGGTTCTGGCATTTCCTTATTTCTTCCTTGTAATTAATCTCTTTGGGTATTTTCTCTAGTGGTGGTTTGGAAGACATAAAGTCTTTCAGCTTCTGTTCATCATGGAAGGTTTTTATTTCCCCATCAAATTTGATAGATATCTTTGCTGGGTAGATAAATCTTGGCTGGAAGTTGTTTTCTTCCAGAGTTTGGAATATGTCACTCCAGGCCCTCCTGGCTTTCATGACTTGGTTTGGAAGGTCAGGAATGATTTTTATTGGTTTGCCTCTGACTGTTACTTGGTCTTTTACTCTCGCTGCCTTTAAGATTCTCTCCTTGGCCTCTACATTAGCCAATTTAATTATTATGTGGCGTGGTGAACCTCTTCTCTGATCTTGTCTATATGTATCCTGTACCTGTGTGTTGACCTCTTTGTCTATGTTTGGAAAATTTTCTGATATTATTTCTCTGAATAGATTATTGATTCTTTTAGTTTCAGCTTCTAATCCCTCTTGTATGCCTATTATTCTTATGTATGAGATCTCTTCAATGTCCAATTCATGCTGTCGAATTGTTTTTTCTAATTTATATACTATGTGTTCATTTTTGGAGAGGTCATCTTCTAAGAGTGAGATTCTGTTTTCCTTGTGGTCTAGTCTATTGCTGATGGTCTGTATTGATGCCTTCATTTCAATTATTGCATCCTTCACTTCCTTCAGATCTTCTTTTTGATTCCTCTTCAGGGTGTCAGATTCTTTGTTTATTTGATTTTTTATTACTTTCAGGCTCTCTCTGAATTCTTTTTGGAAATTCTGTATCAATTCTACTATTAAAGTTCTGAATTGTCCTGGCAATCTTTGTACTTCTGTGTTGGCGGGTTCTGTTGTTGTGGGGTTGTGGGAGCTCATTGTTTCTTTGCTATTCTTCCTTTTCATGATTTCAAGTTTTTTATGTTTATACCTTTGTTGCTTTTGGTAGCACTCTCTCTCTCTCACTCTGTAGGTTTCCTATATCTAATCTCTCTCCCTTTATAGTTTCTTATCCTGGAGGTAGATAGTTGCTACTAGGTGAGCCTTAAAGGTGAGTGGCCTTTACTGACTGGTTATTCTCACTTGCTCGGTATAATGTCCATTTGCAGGCCCAATTCTTGGTCTCCTTCAGTGATTGGGACCCTTGCCTGGTGCCTCTAACTACCTGTGCAGGTGACCCGTGCCGCTATTGCCCCTCTCACTGCAAGCGTGGGTCTCCGCGTTCTCCACTTGGGCTGTCCCTATGTCTCTCTCTGTCTACACCTATGGCAGGTGTCACCAGAAGGGGGCCCCGGGCTTGTATCTCTCTTTGCTTACAGAAGCGGCAGATGTCGCTTTGACCTGATTGTGTGCAAACACGGAACTCCACGTTTTCCACAGAGAGGGCTGGTTTGGTCCAATTTTTCACCAGGTACCACAGCTGTATGTCCTGTGGCGATCCCCAGGGACTCTATAAGGGCTCTGTGACCCATGGGCTGCAAGTCTGTCCCACCCAAATGTCGCCAAGAACTGTCTGCTTATCCACATGTCTACCGTGTCCCACAGCAGACCCCACTCCTTCCTCCGCTGGGGCAATCCGCACCGTCTCAGACCCTGCAAGTCCCTTGGCCGTGCTGGGTGGTCTCCCCGTGGGGCGGCTCGTTGACTTACGGTCTCGTTGAGCGCTGCTCTTAATCTCTGGGGTGGGGGGAGGGCTCAGCTGCTGCCGCAGGTTCTGGTCAGGCCTCCAGGCCCTGGAGACTCTGCCGAGCGTGGATAGAACTGCTGCTCGCTTTTGTCGCTGATGCTCTGCAGTGCTGGTTTTAGAAGAGCTCCCTGGCTTCCTTGTTGGTGGCCTGCAGAAGCCGCAATGCCGGTAGCCGTTGGTGCGGTCTGACCAAGATGGCGCCGCTGCAGCTTCTGCTGACACAGCAGTTCGGGTCTGTGTCGCGCGTGGAGTGAGTCGTTGCTCGCCTTCACCACTGCTATTCTGCAGCTGCTGGGTTCACAACACGTCGCTGGCATCTCCGTTGGTCTTGTGTAGAAGCCACAATGCCGGTAGCCGCTGGTAAGGTCCTGCTAAGATGGCACCGCTGCAGCTGCTGTAGCTGCTGCTGTTTGGTGTGTTGAGTGTGGAGGAGCGCTGCTTGCTTTCGTCTCTGCTGACCTGCAGTTGAACTTACAACAGGTCTCTGGCTTCTCTGTCGGCGGCGTGTGGAAGCCACAGTGCCGGTAGTGGCCGGCGCGGTCCAGCCAAGATGGCGCTGCCACCATTCCTTAGGTAAGGCGCTTGGAGCTTTTTACTTCCCTCTGCCTTGTCTTCTGGCTTTGATTCCATCATGTTTCAAAGTTTTCGTTGTTTATTTCAAGTTTTTGTTGTCTTTCTTCTCCTGTTGAGAAGTTGCTTTCATGGCAATTGAGACCCAAGTCTCAGAGAACTGTAGTATCTTTTTAAATCCGATTTTTACATAGGCAGAGCTACTGCAAAAAATATTGGCCTGAGACCCTGCATGCCCTCGGCATAGGCTTGCTCTTTAGTAAAGAGTAACTGGCTTTTCCCTTATTCTTTTTTTAAATACTTTTACTGGTGCATCATAATTATACATCATAGTGAGATTCAAAGTGATTCCCCTTAACAGAAACTAGATTTCTGTGTATTTATCATGGCTTCCTTTTAGTTTTAGCTTTTGAATTCCAAAATGTTTGGGTTTTGAAAATTAGACATTTTGGCTTTCAAGAAAATGGTTTCCATAGGATAAAAGGCAGAGTTAAGGAAAGGAATACGGAAAGTAAAACAACAGTGAAATACATCATATTACAGTGTCTTGTATCATATTATAGTATTACCATGAAATGCATTGTATACATAGAATAAACATAGCATATTGTTGCAAAGCTTGTGTTTCTTATGCCTCATGACATGCTGTAGATTTTAGTCTTGGGCTGTGCATAAATACATTGTCGGTCACCACTCAGCACAGTTAAGTTGTTTGAAATGATCACATGAGTAGAAATAGCTTATGCGGAGGCTCACACTAGTTAGCTAGGAATTGCTCAGTACTGCTGCCATTGTAAGTCTGGGGCAAGCAATTAGCAAGAGAACACAGGCAGCTTTCCCTAGTAGTTAGGTGTATGGGGACAAAAGAGACCAGGTTCAAATCCTTGTTCCATTATTGACTTGTGATGTCATATTGAATAAATCAGGGAACCTTTCTAAACATGTTTCCTCACCTGTAAAAGGAAGGTAGGAAAAGAATAATCTATTATAGGATTAATGTGAGCATTAATTAAAACAAAGCAACTTCACCATGACTAGAAGGTTAAGTTCTTTCATCTTGCATTTGGAAAAGGAAGTTTTGATCAGCACTTTGCTTTCGTTGCAAAGGGAGGCCTTACTGCAGTGCCACAACCATTGATCATCTTTGCACCTGGCACTCAGCACTGGGGTGTATGCTGCAGGTGCTCCATGTTGCTTCATAAATGAATCAGTCAGTCAGCTAAGGAGGAGGAGGAGGAGCAAGTGGGAAAGCTCAAGTACAGAGAGCTGAAATGTCGTAGCAGTCACCATACAGTACAAAATGGACGATAATGATGTCAAAGTCCTATTCAGCCACCAATTTTCAGAACACAGGGGACAGAAGAACATATGAAACAACACTGCCAGGAAACAATCAGCAAGATCCACACTGGAAATCTCTGTGATTTAAAAATAAATTCAGGAAGGGAAAAAAGAGATCATTAACGAGATGTAAGAGATTATCAACTAGTCACGATGTGTGAAACTTACTGGGTTTTTATTTTATTTACTTTTCATTGACAAATAAAAATTCTATATATTTATTGTATATAATATGATGTTCTGAAATATGTACACATTGTAGTTCAGTTGAGCTAACATATGTATTACTTTGAAACAAATTAAAAAAGTTATGAGTCAATCTGGGAAATTTGAATGATACCTGGATATTTGTGGATATTAGGTGGTTACTATGAATTTCTAAAGTACTCTGGTATTGAGTAAAAATTTTAGGAATATACATTGCAATATTAATGGATGAATTTACATTAAATCTGGGACTTATGTCAATAACCTGGGACTTGGGGCATTGGGTGTATCACAGATAAAATAAGATTGGCCAGGATTATTGCAACAGGGTGGTGCCTGTTATTGCAACATGTTATGCTATTTTTTTCATTTTTTCTATATGTTTGAAAATTTCCATAGTGAAAAGTAAACATAAAAAATAAAAAAAAAATAAAAGAAAAACCATGTTATGATTACCAAATTTCTGGAAAACAGTGTATTATTTTCAGACATTTAAAACATCTCAGCAAAAGTAACACCATCTTTGGCATCATTCCTTTATTCATTTATTTTTGTTTTCAGATAGAATTTTCTGATGAACTGCATATTTCTTATACTGATGTCTTAAAATGCATCAAAAGGACACTACTGGAACCCTTCAAGCGATCTCTTTGTATTAAATACACATGAATAAAGGAAATAAAAGAACATGGGATATTGAACTGCTGTTAGGGAAGCATTCCCTTCCACTGTTAGCTTTTCCCCATGCCCTGTCCCAGAAGGAAGATGTAAACACTGTTAGGCACCACTGCTTCTCACCCACACCAGCAAGCCATGCTCAGTGTCTCGGCTGCCACCAGGAACCTGCACGAGTCCCAGAGGGTGAAGCTCCTGGCTGCTGTTTCTTCCTCACCTTGTGACCACACGCTTGTATGTACATCCAAGCTCTTAACTGTGACTCTGGCTGACCACTGAGGACTCCTAGGGGCAGATTCTTAGAATCCTCGTGCATTTTCTTGTTTGTGTTCTGGTGTTATTTCACAGTCACGGAGGAGTTTCTGAGTCAAAGTGGATAGGAACTGTGATGAGAAATTGAGGTTCCGTTCCTGTTTGAAAACTGTGACTTCAGGCAGGTCACCTGATCTCTATCTTTAGTTTTTTGTCTTGAAATTGTGTCTAGTAACAGCTAGTACACGTGGTTGCTGTAGGGCATAATGCCACAACTGATATAAAAATAAAAAAGTGGCAGGGTAAAAATTTCACTCACATGGGAAATGCATTTACTATTTAAAAAAATTATGAATATTTTCTGCAGTTTTAAAGAAAATAAGGGCATCCTTCTAGGTTAATTATCTTGCTGAAAGGAAATAAATTACAGATCCCTCAGGCCCAATCAGTTTTGCCAGATTAGAAGACTCTACCTGTGCTCCCCCAGAAGATAAATTATGTTCTTATAATTATGAATCATAATTAAAATTGAATTTTGCCAGAGGATCCTGGTGGAATGTTGGTCTTTTAGAAATGAATTCCTTCCTGAAATCATAGAAAACCAGGAGTGAGAAGCTCTGAATAGCTAATTGAAAATATTTACTGTTGCTGGTGATGGAAGTCAGTGGTAGAGTACTAGCGTGGCATGTACAAGGCCCCATGTTTGATCCCCAGCATCACAAAAGCAAACAATAAACAAAACTTACTGCCTTTGTTTTTGTTGATGTTATATAAATTTGATGAAAGTGACTATTTTGGGTTGAATTTAGTTTATTTTCATATTAATGGAAAGCAAAATTTTATTCTATTACATTATCAATAAATTTTGATGGCTGAATTATCTTTTTTATAATATCTGTACCATATTCATTATTTCATTATGTACTGGAGAAAATACAAAACTATTTTAATTTTAAATACAAAGATTAAAAACACTTATAGCAAAACCCTTTTTGTTTTGTTTTTTGTTTTTGTGGTACTGGGGATTGAACCCAGGGGCCTTGTACTTCTGAACCTCAGCCCTATTTTATTTTTATTTTGAAACAGTGTTTCATTAAGTTGCTGAGGGTCTTGCAGAGTTGCTGAGGTTGGCTTCGGAACCTGTGATTCTCCTGTCTCAGTCTCCCAAGTACTGGGATTACAGGTGTGTGCCACCATGCCCGGCTGTAAAAACCTTTGTACACACAATTCCTTATATAATATTTATAAGTCTTAAGTTTACATTTACATTTTAAAAATATAAGTAGATTTGCAGCATTACTGATATTCTTGAAATCGTACTCACATTTTTTTCTCTGAAGTACAATACTCTAAGAAGATAAATGCAAGCACATAGGTGATACCTTTTAGGGTTTAGTTTTGTTTTGATAGGGATCAAAGACAAAGAATGAAGATACAGCAATCTTCATTTATGCTTAGGTGACACATCCCAAGAACCCCAGTGGATGCCTGAAACTGTGTATAGTACCAGACCCTATACGTTCTGTTTTTTTCTATGCATACTGTGATAAAGTTTAATTTATGAATTAGGTACTATAAGAGATTAATAATAATAAATAATAATAAGATAGAACAACTATAACTATACTATAATAAAAATTCTATGAATATGGTCTCAGAATACTGTACTGGAGATCTTAGCAAGTTCAGCATACAATTTTCTTTCTTACTTTATTAAGTTGAAAACTTTTATGTTCTCACCTAAAGGAAGCACATTACTAGCATCATTATTCTGGTGTCTTGGGACCATTGTTAAGTAAAATAAGGGTTAATTGAACACAAGCATCATGATAAGCATAGTCAATCTGATAACCCACATGGCAGCTGAATGACTAACAGACAGGTAGTGGATACAGCATGGATAAGCTGGACTAAGGCCCGAGTTACAATCTCAAGTGAGACAAAGTGGGATGGTACAAGACTCTGCTACTCAAAATCACCCACAATTTAAAACTTATAGACTGTTTTTATATTTTTTGAATTTTCCATTTAATATTTCTGGACAATGGTTGATCTTAGGTAATGGAAGTCATAGAAACCAAAACTGTGGATAAGGGTGACTACTGTAATTGTGAAGTTCTGACATTCGTTGGTGACAGAATCTCTTAGAATGTCATGTCTGACTGCACAAGAGGCTACCCTAGCTTCTACTACAACTCAAGGTCAATGTGAGGAACCGAGGCCTCACTGTTAATATTTAAGTTTAGGCAAAAGAGAAATTAGATCTTGAGCTGAGTCCAAGGCACAGGAAAAAAAATGTTGCCAGGTGGCACTGAAATAGCATCACGCTGCATATCCCTCACAAGATTCTTCTACCAAAATTCTATAACTGAATGTGATGTTGTAACTGGTTTTCTGGAAGATGGCTGAATGTGCTCTGAGTAATTAAAGAACCTATGATCAGCACATTTAGGATGTTTTGCTTTTATAGAATATATTAAGTGTTTTATGGAAACAGCAATGGTCAAAATCATTCTTTTTTTTTTTTTTTTTTTTTTT
>PVJS01033484.1:0-22145 GCA_004027185.1 Glis glis | reverse complement strand
GGCAGGTTCAAAGTTTAGGAGTGTTGTAGGGTGTGGTGGTGCAAGGTTGAAATCCCAATACTTGGGAGGCTGAGACCCTAGGATCACAGGTCCAAGGCCAGACTCAGCAAGTTAGTGAGGACTTCAGCAACTTGGTGAGACCCTGTTTCAAACTGAAAAAAAAAAAAAAATAGGGCTAGGGGTATAACTCAGAGGTGGTATGTCCCTGGGTTCGGTCCCCAGTAACACACACACACACACACACACACACACACACACACACACACACACAGGTTAAGAGTATGCATTCCACGACTTTACATCCTGTTCCAGACTGGACCCTTCTACTGTTGGGTGCTTGCATCCTCTGGCATTACCCTGATCTTGTTCCCAGTGGATTTCTTTCTATATCATCTCCAAATCAATGTGCGTAGATTTTCACCATGGCTCCAAAGTTTTTCTGCATTTTAATCATAGTCCATCCCCCAGAATCACACTTCCCATTACCCCTTCCTCTGCCCTTTCTCTGCAGGTCGTGTCAGATTGGCATCATCTGCAACTTAAGGAGCATGATCTCTATACTAGCCAGTTCCTACAGGTAAGAAATCCACACCATCGGCAGCAATGTGGAAGGGACCATTGGAGAGTCACCCAGGCAGGAGGAATTGCAGAAAATGTTCTCTGTCCGCTTCCTGCCCCTTTCCCAGTCTGTTCATAAGCTATTCGCAGGCTTGGTCATTCTGAGAAGGGATTTCTAGGAGCCAGACTCCGTACTATCCCAAGTACAGTCATCCCCTTGGTGTCTAGGACTCCCCCAGATACCAAAATCTGTGGATGTTCAAGTTCCTTGTATAAAATGGTGTCGAATTTGCATATAACCTACAGGCACCCCCCCCCCAGCTCTTTTTATTTTTCATTGTGAAACAGGGTCTCACTAAGTTGTTGCCTGCTGGCCTGGGACCTGTGATTCTTCTATCTCAACATCCCAAGTACTGAAATTTACACGCATGTGCCTCCAGGTCTGGCTCCTCCTATATATTTTAAATCATGTCTAGATTACTTATAATACCTACTACGATGTAAATGCTATAGAAATAGTTGTTATTCTGTAATATTTAGGGAATGATTACAAAAGAAAAAATTCTGTATGCGTATTATTTTTCCCGAACATTTTTGATCTTCAGTTAATTAAATTCACAAATCCAGAGCCCAGAGGTACAGAAGGCTGACTATGCGTGCCGACTTCCTACCAGTGAAGAAGCCTTTTGCAAACATCCCCTCCCTTCCCACCTTCCATGTCCTCCTTATAGTCAGAACCCTAATGATATTCCTTCCTGAATGTTAGCAACTTTAAGACAAAACATGCCGATTTTTCTGACACCAAACCCAGCATTGTCTATGGGAGGGTCTTGGAACTATGTTCCCCCTTTCAGTATTGGGAGTAGAGAATTGCATTTGTTGGAGTCTCCCGGTTGCCAAAAGAAGAGAGATGGGCTGAGAACAGTGAACTGGACAGAGTCCAAAGCTGCTGTGTAACATTTCTGACTCTCCTCTGCCAGATCCTCCGTGTGTGATAGCACATTGTGCACAAGGTTCCCACAGAGGGAAGACCTGCTGGGTTCAGCCCTGCCTAGTGATAGACCAACGTGCGTTTATGCCCAATTTAAAGAAGAAGGAAAAAAAAAAAGAAAAGAAAAACCTTATCAGTGTGCAGCTTCTCTTACCCAAACTTCTCCAAGGTCATAAGCGGTCTTACAGAGCTCCAAGGCTGAGGCAGGATGGGCCTGGGGAGGGGCTGTCTGCAGAACTGGGGTACTGGTGCATTGGGTACCAGGGCAATTCTGCCGTTCAAATGGCCCTAGGCATTTGGGGTGTGCTTCTCACTGAACCCAGATCAGTAAATGCAGGCTTCTTTTCTCCAGTGCTTCCCCTTAATCCATTTAGGAGTAATCCCCTGCAGTTCTCCACAGGAATTCCGGACTTGCTTTCCACAAAGAAGCTTAGTTCTAGCCCCCTGTCCGCCACCAGGGGCTTGCCTGCCTTGCAATCTGATGTGGGCGACTTTCCGCCTGGGACCTATCTAGGTACAGAATGACTTTCAGATGGCTATTATTTTCTGATATTCAACATTCTTCTTACTCCTCCCTGTCGTTTCCACCTGTCGTTCTAGTATTCGGTTCGGATCCCAATACTCTTTGCCAAGCTTCCACTGTATTCTGTGATATTTCCTCTTGGTTCTTTTCCAAAGGAAGAAAGTCACATTAAAATTTAAGGAGAGGGGAAAAGAATCATGCGGGAAGGTGGACATAATTCTCAAAGCACTTAGAATATGACTGTGTTTCTGAATTCAGATTTCAAGTGTTCTAGGCACTCAGTGTTACAAACCACATCTCTTGTTTGTTTGTTTTGGTACTGGGGATTGAACCCAAGGGCATTCTACCTCCAAGCTACACCCTGGCCCTATTTTATTTTTTATCTTGAAACAGGGTCTCACTAAGTTGCTAAGGGCCTCACTAAGTTGCTGAGGCTGGCGATCTTCCTGTCTCAGCCTCCCAAGTACTGGGATTACAGATGTGCGCCACCACCACGCCCAGCTCACACAAAACACATTTCATGCCAATGCATGTTCTATGGAGAGGCAGGGTAAAGTTGAAGGAAGGAAAAGACAGGTTAGAACATTCAGGACTTCTTTCCAACCAGAAGGACTATGCAGATTAAGCCAGGCCAGTACCTGGAATTTTAAATTCGGATAAGATTTGCAAAACATACAAACAACCTTTACTTTGAAACACTGCGTCTATTTCTTAGAAAACCGTTCCTTCAGAGTAGATCTTATCTGCTCCAATACTCTTTGAGTAAGTTGATAACTCTGCCTAGTAGACAATGAGAAAAATATCAGCTGGCTTTATTATTTCCTTTTAAGCGTGGATTTTATTTCTCCTCCTTCCCCCATTTTCAAAGAAGGAAGAAAAGAAGAGCAACTATGAGATGCAGCGGCATGCAGGAAAGGATGATAATCATGGAGGGACAGACATGCCGGGTGTGAGAGCTGTCCTGTCCCCGCTGGCACGCGAGGTCAGACCAGGCTGAGGACTGTCCTCTCGTCCTGAGGTTGTGCTCATGGACACAGTACAAGTGAAGCAGAGCTTGGGGACTCTTGTCAGAACCACATGGGACCCTCCACTTGAATCGTCCCAACAAATTGCCATAGTTTAGAATTTCAACCTAGATTATTTTTGCTAAATTCAGGCAAATGTGTTGACTTTTATGGTCACACTACAGGCCATGTCTAAAGAAAGTCAACTGAAAAGCCAGTTTAGAAAAAAAATCTATCAGCTATCTATCTATCTATCTATCTATCATCTATCTATCTATCATCTATCTATCTGTGTGTATATATATTAAATTTTATAAAAGCCAGTTAAATATATCTATATCTATATCTATATCTATATCTATATCTATATCTATCTATCTATCTATCTATCTATCTATCTATATATATATAACCATTTTATATGAAAAAGAAGAATCTATATAATTAAAAGAAGGTTGTAAGCTGAGCATGGTGGTGCACACCTGTAATCCCAGTACTTGGGAGGCTGAGAAAGGAGGATCACAAGTTCAAGATCAGTCTCAGCCACTTAGAGAGACCCTATTTCAAAATAAAAAATAAAAAGGGAGGGGTTGTAGCTGGGCGGTAGAATACCCCTGAGTTCAATCCCCGGTGCCAAGAAAAAATTAAAAAAGGTTGTATGTGAAATAAACTAGATGGCCATCATTCTCTAAGAATCTAAAGTCTATAAGGAATGACATTTCCACCCGATTAATGTAATAAATTGTTTTGGATACACTGTCTTTGCCTTATTGACTCTTAAGAGCATTTAAGTGATAAACTGAGTCTAATTCCACAATCTCCGCCTCAGGGGAAAGGGCAGTCTTGTACCACTTTATCTAGTGGAATTCCATCCAACCCATCCCTGCCCAGTGTAGATAAATCCTGACCCAAGCCCTTGGCCCAGAGAGGATGTGACGCTGTGCTCATAGACATTGCTGGGGGAACACAGGCCAAGGGGCTTCCAACGAACTGGGCCCGCAAAACACACAAGGTTTCTTTAAGGAGAAAGGAGGGCGACAGAGTAGAGAGGAATGTCTCCCTTTTCTGTGCCCTGGCCCCCCAATTCTTGGTATAGAGAGGCAAATAAATCAGAATAGATTTGAAGGCACAGTCTGTAAAAATAAGAGTTGACTTATATGAACACTTCCAAGGAAGGAGTTCCCAACTCTAATTACCCATGTCCTTTCCTATGTCAGCTTGCTGGACACAGGGCAGGCCTGCGACCATGTAATAAAAGGTGTGGGTGTATTGGGGCCCCTGAGCAGCAGGTCTCCACTCCAGCCGCCCCAGCCAAGCAACTCTTTGAACAACTGCATTCCGTCCACACACAGAACCTGCAAGTGGAGCCCAGGAGGTTTTCTCCTCCTGTAACATTAGAGAGGGCATGTGACTACGTGAATGAAGGAGAGAGTCTGGCACAAGGCATCTTTTCCATCCTCCTGGCTGTGGAGAGAACAGGTGGCCCCAAATCTGTCTATGTGGTGGGGGACGGAGGCGGGTGGAGAGAGGACGAATCTGAAAATATAATGTCCTGAAACATAAATCCGAACCACACAAAGGAGGGGGAATAAACTATCAGGTAGCATTCCCAAGATGTCCCACCGAAATATCACCAGTGTCGGAAGAAACCTCGTGTGCTGGCAGGAGCAGGGGCAGGTGTGGGCCCGAAGCCACCCTCCGCAGTCACGCGGGCCCGTTTGAAGTCTTGTTTTTTGTTTTTCAATTGTATGATGATTTCGTATTCTGTTGTATAATAGCTCTGTGATTGCTTTCATGTAAATGCATAGTTTGAAATTCTCTGTCAAGTTACTTAACTTGTTCCCCAAGGAATCAAGTAGCGAAATCGTGTGTCTCTGGGAAGACAGACAGTGCTTGTCCCGTGCCTACCTCCCTCTGCCCAGACACATCCCTGAACCTCTCCGTGGATACAGGTAGTTCCACTAAGGAACACACTCCTGGCTAGGAAGAAGACCCTCGCAGCCAGCCTCTGTCACCCAGTGTCCTCTGCCCCACAGGGCCCCTCACCCGGATTGCTGCCCAGTTCCGCTTGCCAGAGGACTAAGCAGCTAGCTGCTTCAAAAGGTTCTGGTTCCAATGTGGGAGAAACTTGGAGCTGGCGATTTCTCTTAGCCTCCATGAAACAGAAATTTGTTTTGTGGGGTTTTTTCCCCCAAAAAAATTAGAAAAAGAAAATAGGATAGAACAAAGAGGAAATTAAATACAAGAAATATAAAAAGCCAGCTTTCTGGCCTCTTCCACGTGCTCTCACCTGAGATAACCACACTTTATCTCAGGGGACAGGCAGGGCTCTGTGGTCACCTCGCTCCAGCACCCGCCTGGGTCCACCAGGGGCTGGCCTTCAAGACACCTGGGTGGGGGACAGGACCTGCATTCAGAGCCCCTGTGTGACCCGGACACGGGCTGCTCTCCTTGCTCCTTGTCTCTCTCTCTCTCTCTCCATCCGTGTGTGTGTGTGTGTGTGTGTGTGTGTGTGTTGTATGTGTGCTGTGTGTAGTGTCTACATTTATTGTGTATGCCATGTGTGTTGTGTGTGTGTTGTGTGTAGTGTCTACATTTATTGTGTATGCCGTGTGTGTGTGTGTGCTGTATGTAGTGTCTACATTTATTGTGTATGCCATGTGTGTTGTGTGTGTGTTGTGTGTAGTGTCTACATTTATTGTGTATGCCATGTGTGTGTTGTGTGTGTTGTGTGTAGTGTCTACATTTATTGTGTATGCCATGTGTGTTGTGTGTGTGCCTATGCTGTGTGAGAGTGTGTACATGTGTAATAAGTGTGTCCTGTGTGTTGTGTGTTTTATGTGTTGGCATATTGTGTGTGTTGTATGTGCTGTGTATGTTGAGTGTTGTGTGGTGTGTGTGTGTGTGTGTGTGTATGTGTGTGTGAGTGTGTGTGTTACAAACCTCGGGACATAGTGCCGTGAGACCAATTCCAGTCTCTCTTGGCCTCTCACCCAGAGCTCTCCCACTCAGTGAGCCCACCCGAGAGGTCTATTTTTCACCAAGAGATAGTAAGGAGGGGGCGACTGGCAGATTAAATAATCCCAATCTTTAGGCGAGACGCCACTCCGGAATACAGGATCTGCTTCAGTCCTGTATTCTACCAAGTGTAAAATAATATTAGATTCCTACAATAAACATAGCAGTCACACACGGATTCCAACGGTGGGAGAGCAAGAGCACAGGCTTCTCACAAAAGCATGATGAAGAATAAGAGCGCTGAGCTTCCACTGGGAACAGGCAAGAGGTCGGAAATCGTTTGATGTAATTATTCCATTGCAGCTTATCGTATGGTACGTGCAGGTAGACACTATTTATATAACAATGTCAATGATACATCTTTGGCTTTCCCTGTATCATAGTAAAGAAATTGGCAGTGGGGAAAAAGAATTCACTTAGTTGGAAATAATTCATCCTCATTTCCAGACCGAACCTGACAATTGAATTCAGCCCTTGAAATTTGGGTAAATTGCATGATTTTGCTTCCACTCTGACCTTTGGAATCCGGCTGATGAAGGCTGGGTCTGCCAGCACAGCCGGCCTGCTTCCTACCAAGCTGACGTACTAGAACCAGGCAACCAGCTACTAATCAGCCAGTGTCGGTTAATCTTTACGGCTTACTAGTTCCCACAGTCTTTCCTGGCTGCATCCAGGTGGGCGAAGGAAGCTTGTCATTTTTTCACCTTTGTCCTGTCCCCTCGGGACAGAAAGGACAGTCCTCTCGGGAAGGGTAATTGGACAGCGTAGAAAGGGTCGGTGAGAGCAATGGGGCCAGTAGCTGCGGGCCTCCCGGCCAGGCCACATGAAAAGGATTCGGCGAGGCTCCACCTCGCTGGGACCAGGACAGAGTCTGTGAATGTGGGTGTTGTTCACGTGCAGCCAGCGTCAGTGGACAGCCTGGCTGCTGACTATAAAAACAGACACCAGAAGGAACCACACAGTCCTGTCTGTGGTCTCCGGGTTTATGGGAAGGACATTTTGCAGGGTAACTGTGTGTTAAGGACCCACTTTGGCTATCTCCCCTGGCAGGGTCAGTTGGAGGGAGACCTAATCACTCAGTAAACAGAAAGAAGAGAGATGCTTCTACTTAATAAGCCATTACAAATGGAAAGAGCAAGCTCCCACCCAACGCGCTTCTCTCTAGAAACAAATGGCTTGGATCCAAGCACTCCAAAGCGCTTTCAGAATGCTGAGAGGTCTCCGGGTCCCAGCGCCCCCAGAAGGTTCGCTCTCTCTTCTGGAAGTAGCTCAAACAAGGGAAGAGGAAATGATTGTGCCAGAGTCAGGGCTTTTTGTTTTGTTTTTGTTTTTTTCTTTTGTCTTAAGTTGCAGAGCTCCTGATGTGAGCACATCCTTCTCCCTGAGAGCAGACACAGCAATTAAAGGGGAGGACCAGACAAAGGCTGGGAGCTGCCTCCCGAGCCCCTGCCCTAAGGTGCTCCCAGCCCCCTCCCTCCATGCCCCTGACCCCCGGAGCAAGAAGGCTCCGCAAGTGGTGAAGTTGGCCTGGTGGCAGGAGAGAGGTCCAGGTCCCTGCCAAGGCGGGCTGCTTTGGTTTCTCACGTCCCCGTCCTGTGCCAAGTGTTCTGTCAGATGAAAGTAGCAGCGTGGTTCTGTGGGCCAAGTCACCGCTCAGGCTGGGAGCCCCGGCCACGACCCTGTCACCACAACCATTTCCACTTCTTATTTTGTGCCCACTCTTGATACTTTCACTTAAACATGTGGGAAATAAAAACACTAACCTGTCTCGTCAGGCTGTAAAAAAGGAATGATGAATATAAAAAAAGGAAAAAATAAAAGGATAATAGGGCACTTTGTAGATACACTGCACTTAAATACTAAATAAGGCTGGCACACGGTTATGGAAATGAGGTCATGGAAGGAGGGAGAGGGATGTTTTGCACCTGAAAAAACTCCAAAACCAGGAAATCTTGGGAAGCATGACAACCCTCCTACCCTCATAGGTTATTTCTCAGCCCTTCCTAGGAAAAAGGACTTCAAAAGATTTCCACCCTTCTGTCACCCACCTGGCCAATGTCTGGGGCATTAATGTCTCTTTCAATTTCAATTTGAATGCATCAAAGAATCCAAGAAGAAGACAAGTAACCTTCCCCCCACCCCCCTTCTCTACTTAAGAGAGGATGAGTCTCTGGTCTCCTTCTAGAAACAAAGAAAGGAATAGGACTCAGTAATAATATGTCCCTACAATCTTCTAGCTTCTGACTAGACTGAGCCAAGATATGATCATCTAAAAATATTAATTCTAGCCAGGCACAGTGGCACACATCTGTAATCTCCATACTTGGGAGACTGAGACAGGAGGATCATAGGTTAGAGGCCAGCCTGGGCAACTTACAAGACCCTGTCTCAAAATTAAAAAAAAAAATTAAAGGGCAGGGAGGGGTATGTAGCTCAGTGTTAGAGCACCCCTGGGTCCAATCACCAGTTCCATAAAAAGCTGAATTCTGTTTGTCCCTCTATCTTAGCCATTTCTCCTCTTCCTGTTTCTAGACCTGGATTCAAAAGTTGAAGGTCAGAGATTTGCAATAATTATCAGGATTTTCCTACTTGTTCAAAACCTATGGCTAATTTGCCTCATTAGTGTCATTTCATTTTGTTTGTATATTTGCACTTGAAAAATGTTTCAAAAGTATAATGAGATACTGTTTCAAATGTATAATGAGATACCATTTTATACCAGTTAGGGTGGCTATTATCTTAAAAAAATACAAAACAGAAATGGAGAATTTGGAACCCTTGTGCACTCTTGGTGTATGTAAAATGGCATAGCTAGTATGGAAAACCGTATGGAGTTTCCTTAAAAATTTTTAAGTAGAATTGTTGTAAGATCCAGCAGTTCCATTTCTGGGTATATACCCCCAAAGAATTGAAAGCAAGAACTTAAAGAGATACCTGCACACCCATGTTCATAACAGCACTACTGACAACAAACAAGAAGTGGAAGTTACCCAAATGTCCACTGATAGATGAAGGGCTAAGCAACATGATAAGCCATACCAATCACTGGAATATTACGCTGCCCTAGAAAGGAAGGAAATGCTGATACACGTTACAGCATGGATGAACTTTGAAGACATTATGTTAAGTGAAATAAGCCAGTCACCAATGAATTCACCTATGGATGAATACTAGATGATTAATATGAAGTCAAATTCATAGAAACAGAAAGTGGAACACTGGTTGTCAAGGGCCAGGGGAGGGGAGAATGGGAATTATTAGTTAATGGATGGTGGTGATGTTTGTCCAACAATGCAAACGTACTTAATGCCACTGAACTGTACACTTGTAAAGAATAAAAATGGTAAATTTTATGTTTTGTATATTTAACCATAATTTTAAAAATGTAGTTCTGATGTTGTGTTTTTCCCTCATTACATACCAGGGAGGGGGAACAGGTGGGCTGATCTTTACAGAGCCACAGGAAGGCAGGCAGAAGGCCCAGGTCCTGCACAATTCTGGGCGTGACTGGGCGTGCTCAGCTGTTCCCCTGGAATCCCACCCAGTCATCTCTGGTTGCATCCAGGGCCAACTACCCTGTTATCTGCAGCTGCCCATGGGCCATTCCCTGCCCTGGCCCTTCCACTGGTGGTCTGGAGATAGGTCCCCACACGGTTAAGCCCCTGGACATGTGGCTGCTGTGGCGTCTGAGGAGAGGGTGATTTGGGCATGGCTGGGCCTCCTGTCCCTTATCCCAGGTGCCTCCTGAGGGTCCCACACTCTCCTCTGAACTGCAGCTCCCAGTTCCCAGGAAAGCTCTTCAGAATCAACTCCTGCCCAGGAGACAAGATGCCAGCTCTCCTGGGGCCCCTGTTGTACCAAACCTCTCAATAAGCACACGTCTATTGTATATATCCATGTATGTATGTATATATGCATGCATGTATGTATACATGTGTGTGTGTCCTTGCTTCGTTGCCCGTTATCTTCATTCACCTGCTTCCTCCTGGGGCCCCTCTGCCGGCAGACCCTTCATTGATTGGCTGTTCCCTTCGGGAAACGGGTGCACCTGCTGGGGCTTCTTGGGACTTTCCATTATAGGCCAAAGGAAAAAGAGAGCGCCTAAAGGACACCAAGGCTCTATAAAGGCAGATGCAAGACGCTCCTTCCTCTCCAGGACGACAGAGGGGACAGGGTGGGGAGGCGAAGGCAAGGGTGCAGACAGGGCCCCCGGAAGGGGAGGCGGGGGCTGCCCCTGGGCCTTGGGGAGTTGAGCCCGCGTCTCCGGAATCTCCGAGTGTGTGTGAGTTGGGTGGTGGTAGTAAGCAGAGGGGTGTCCAGGCCCGGGAGTGCGGGGAGAGCCGGGAAGCGAACCCTGCACGCCCAGCCTGGGCGCCTCCTGGTCCCAACCTCCACCCAGCGTCAACATTTTGCTGCTCCCGTTAGATGGCGCTCAAGACTTTCTAACCACCTGTGAAAGAGCTCCTGGCCCGGAACAAAAAGAACCTCGGGGTGTGAGTGTGCGTGTGTTTGAGTGTGAGTGCGCGCCCAGGGCCGGGCACAGGGCGCGGGCGTCGCCTGGCACCACGCTCGGTCCCGTCACGGGTCAGCCGGGCCCCGGGCGGGGGCGCGCGCTGGGAGGGCCTGGCGCTGCTGGCCGAGAACTTTCTGGGTTCCTTGCACTTTCCCACTTGAGTTCTCTGGGCCCGGGCCACGCTCCGGGAGGGGAGCCGGGCGGCCGGCCGCGGCCTGGGCTAGCGGGCGCTGGACGCGCGGTCTGCGGGACCTGATGTCCCGGGAGGAGGGGGCCCTGGACGTGAGGATGCAGGACCGGGGCTCAGTCTCCCCAAAGCGCACACGACAACCCCTTTCTCCGCGCCGATTTACCGCCCCAGCTCTCCACCGCAGCCCAGAGACCGCTTTTTTAAAAAGAGAATTGGGCAGGTGCAGGGTTTGTTGCAGCTCTTGTAACCGCTCCGACGAAACTGCTGATCAGCGTAAGGTTTCCTAAACTCGCTGCGTGCGTATGTTCTCCAACCACACAGGGCAAACTTTCTCGCCCCCTATGCCCGGGGAGCCCGGCTGAGATCAAATAGCCACCCTTTTATTAAAAAAAAAAAAAAGAAATGAAGACTCTTGGGGACCCTAGAGCGTCCGATGCGAGCGCCAATTTTAAACAATCATTCCACGAGTGATCAGGGAGTGCGCTTTTTCTTTGCCATCCAAGTTCACCGCTTCTCCCACACCCTCCAAGAATCGCGATTTGAGGGTGGGCGATCCCATCCCCTGGTGCACGCCTTACAGTGGAGCCCCGGCGCGCACCGCCGGGCAGGAGGGATGCGTCTCTCCACCCTGGAGCGCGGGCGCGAACCGAGACCTTCCTTTGTGAATCCCCTGGGCTGGGAACTTTCCCGCGCGGTAGGTTCTCCTTTAAGAAAGTAGCGATTCCTATGAATATTTCATGGAGAACTCGGGCCGGCCGGGCGGAGGGGAGCCCGTCGGCCCGGGTCCCCGCGCGCGCGGTGGCCCGAGCGCACAGGGAGCGGGTCTCCATCGGCCCCTCGGCGCCGGGATCCCACCCGAGGGCGGGGAGGGCGAGGTGTGCGGGACGAACCGGGTGGCAGAAAGAGGGCTGGGGGCTGGAAGCCGGGCTGGGGTGAGCGGGCCGTCGCGTTCATTTCCATAAGAAAGCTGAAATCGCGGCTGGAGGCTGGATTTCGCGCCCCGGTCGCCCTTCCCCCCCATAGCCCGGTTTCTGCAAGAAGCCGGCTGGAAAGCTCAGAGCCCTAAGTCTGCGCTGTGGGCTTTGATGGTGTTGATAAAACGTGGTTTCAAATGTTGCCCCGAATGAGGCCGGTTTCCTGTCTGTGCACGGAGTGGAAGGACCGCTCAGGGTGAGTTCAGAGCGCGGGGCGGCGGGCAGGGGAGGAGGAGAGGGAGGGCCGAGCCGGCTGCCGCTGGGCATCCTGGCAGAGGGAGTCCTCTGAAAGGGGAGCCAGTTTGAGACCAACTACCCCGAGCAAAGTCATGGAGGGAGTGAGCGGGTGATCAGGCCAGAGAGGCCCTCAAAGACCCAGGTCCCCCCGGCAGCCTGCGCACGGGGAGGGAGGGCGGGCTGGCCTCGCCGCGTCCCTCTTCCCAAACCCGGGGAACTTTCGCTCGCCGCCGCTTACCCTCTTCCTGCGAAGGAATAAAGTGAACTTACTCAGAGACTCGATTCTACTAGCGGTTCTGTTCTTTCTCCTTTACGCATTGAGTTTCTCTTCGGCTTTTAGGGTGAACAGCAGCCATGTGTCCTCAATTCTGTAACACACACACACACACACACACACACACACACACGCACGCACATCTCCTAGGTACTTTATGATCTCATCTGGAAAGATTAAAACCCAGATCTGTAATGTTTATTCTTAGTTTACAAAAGGCGAGGGGTGGGGGGGGTGAGACACATGTCTGCAAATATAACAAAAGTCCTTTGCCTTCTGGAAGAAGTTGCCTGTAAATGGCTATCTTTCCTTTACTGATTCTGGACCACCTGTACTTCCCCGGAAACCAAATCGGGTCACTAATACAACACTAATCAGATCAAGCAATTAAATGCCAATTATGACTATTAATGACTTTATTACTAATTATTTAAGTTGAGGACATCAAACCCGGTCAAGGTAAGCAGCTGTTTTAAAATGCTGCTACCTAACATTTTTACTTCTCCTCTCCCCAAAGGATGCCAGAAGAGGGGAGATTATGTTTTCCAGGAGTTTGCCAGTAGGGTATCCATGGACACTGTTGAAGTTGTTTCTTTCAGTAAAGCTTCTTGCTACTTCTGATAAATAATGGAGTCTTCGTTTCTGGCCCTGTCAAGTTACGCAAAGTGTAATTGATGATGGTGGTTAAAACAGACTTGGTTTGGATGTGGAATTGGGGTAGGACAGGGATATGTTCTCTTTCCAATTACTCTGGGATTGCTGAAACCCCTAGAAGATTTTAAAGAACAAGTGTTTTAATGCTTCGGATGGCTGTCCTCGAACGTGCGATTCTCCTGTCTCATCAACCTATGGAAACCCTGTTTCGAAATAAAAATAGGAGCCGGTGTGGTGGTGCACACTTGTAATCCCAGTACTTGGGAGGCTGAGACAGGAGGATCCGGGTTCACTGCTAGCCTCAGCTACTTAGTGGGGCCCTCTGCAACTTAGTGAGACCCTGTTTCAAAATAAAGAAGAAAAAATAGGGCTGGGTGTGGAGCTCAGAGGTAGAATGCCCCTGGGTTCAATCCCCAGTACCGCAAAAATAAATAAATAAATAAATAAATAAATAGCTCTTTGGATCCGGTAATAGCTCTAGGGATGGCTGCTGGGAGGTGAGAAAGTGAAGGATGTTGAACCCAAAGAGTGAAAGAGAAACAAGGAATTTGGTCTTAACTTTTAAATATTATTATTATTATTATTATCATTATCATTATTCTCATGGGTGGCAATGGCTTTGCGGTGTCATAAGCTGAAACCCCTAGAAGCAGCAGTTTGGAAACGAAAAGGCTATTGGGAATCATTTTCCAGTTTAGAGGCTACTGTGTGGCTGGGTATATTTGCTACTGAAGATGATTGCTACTTCTCCTTGCCTCTTTATTGAAAACCTCTTGTTATCCCAACTGGAAGTTCTGGGATGGGAAGGGAAACGTGGGAGGGAGAGAGGGAATACATTGCTATTGGAGTCTGAGTCAATAAGAAAAGAGGGGGCAGCTTCTAGGGACTCTTCTACCTCAAAAGCAGGGAGGCTAAGCAGCTGGGCAGTTGGAGGAGCCAGCAGTCCTTCTGTAGGTCACCTCTGTTCACAGCCCCGTAGTTCAGCCCTTCATACTGACCTTCTAGACACTGGGAGCCTGTGTGTGGGGGGCAATGAACTTCAAGTCTCTCTTGCTGGGGACATCTGCCCAACACCTCAGCTCCTGACTGGAAGTCTACAGCAGCTGTACACATCTGGTTCTGATACACTTGCCAGGCTGGTATGGAAATGTCCAGGCTGCCTGGTGAAAACCTGAGTTGCTAGAGAGGAGCCAGGTCCTCTGCTCGGCAGCCATAAAAGTTGTGGTAGTTTCAGAACCCTGGGTGCCCTCTCCATTTCTGTGTTGTCAGAGTTTATTGCCCTGAATAGAGTCTTTCACACCTCAGGCAGCCAAGACACACTATAGGGAAGGAAGGGACCCTCCACAGGTAATGGAATGGTGCTGCATTATCTGGGATACCCAAAGGGTCCCCAAACCTGGCTTGAATGAGATGGGCCTGGGGTATCCTTTCTCCATGGTTCCCTGGGAAAAACTTCTTTTGCCTGGCCCAGGCTGATGGCAACCTATGGAGGACGCCAAGTCCTGAAAGTAAAGATGATATAGCTTCTTTAATGGACAGCTGACCTTACAGGCAGATCCTAACAGGAGAGCTTCATATGTCAACAGCAAACCCCCTGATGTCCCTAAGCACCCAGAGGCACCCTGAGGGGAAAAAAGTTGCTGTTGAACCTGAGGACCCCCTGAAAGAGAGGACAAGAAGCTGGGACCGGACTCCCCCGTACCTTCCAGCAAAGATTCCCAGCAAGCAACTCCAGTTTTCAGCCTGCCTGCCACTAAGCCTTGGAGGTGTGGTGGAGTAGGACTTTGAAACAGGGTGGAAAAAAAAAAAAAACAGTTGTTCTTCTCTGGGTTAGCTGTAGACAAACCTGAGACAAGAATTCCCTGGGGAGAAGAAGAATACAATGGAGGGGGGAGTTGGCCCTCGGTTTATTGGCCCTATCTTCCAATCTGGCTGTCCTGCCAGGAGTTCTAGGCTCAAAGAAAGACCAGAGCTCTCCCAAAGTACCAGGGAGAGTGCGGAATAGCAGAGGCTACTTGGTCCCTACACTCTGCCAGTACTTCCTTCCCCATCACTCGGGTCTGAGTAAGCCTTGGTGGGAAATTCTGGAAAGAGTTGGAGGCAAATTTCTTTAACTTGCAACTTATTTGAAAATTGACATCTAAAGAGAACAAAAGTTCTGCTCCCAGATAGGGTCTCCATGGTGTCCAAAAGCCCACCCACTCCCAGGGCACCCCCCCCTCAGTGGCCCTTACACATTGTTCAGAATGTCACATAAGGTGAGAGTAGGAGGTTGATCTGTCCCCAGCAACTCAAGGAAATGCAAATGAGTTTTTATCCTAAAAAGACATTTTACAGCTTTAAACTTTTCCCAGCCAGAATCCACCTAATTTCATCACAGTCTCTTGTCAGCCACCCTAACCTACTCCACCCCTTTTCTCTTTCTTCTTGTGGCTTGAAGGTTGCATCTTAGGAGGGTTTACATAATGTGGTTCATGTCAGCAAGTCTCTCTTCTCACCCTCACCCAGCTCCTTGTATGAAATCCTTCTTGGAAATCACACACACACCATCTTTTAAATTTTTTTTTTCTGCTATTCTTCCTGACTAGAAGAATTGACAAGACATAGACACATTAAGTCGCATAAAATACAGTGAACTGATCAGCCAAAATGCATCTCATTTGCACTTGTACATAGCCAGGGGTGGGAGACTGTGTCACTCATGCCTCCCCAAATCCCTGCCAAGCCAAACCGGACTGGGGGCTGGAATTTCTAGCAGGCAGTGTCGGGACCATTTGTGAGGCAGAGGCCGGTCCCAGCCCGGGCCAGCGGAGTGAGGGAGGTGCGGTGGGAAGGTGTCTGGAGGGAGGTCTTGGCTCTCAGCAGTTCAGGGGTCAGGCAGGCTTGTGGGGTGACTGCTGGCAGGTGGAAACTGGAGGTCTTATAGTAATCCCTCTGGGCTTCCACTGGGTTGAATTAAAGAAAGGGGACACCTTGGTGCAGAGGGACAGTCATTGGCCGTATTTTACTCTCACATCAAACCCTCTCCCAAAGTTGCATCCTCAGCACCCATGTTGTCATCAAAGGAGGGACACTCCGTGCCTGAGGGTCTGAGCCCTGAGCTTGGACCTGGAGCTGCTCACTGCTCACCTGTTCTACATGGAGGCCCCCTCTGCCAGGCCCCACAACATGTCTCCCATCAGCAAAGAGAAAGAAACTGGGAGCCAGCAACACTAGGAGCCTGGGATCACAGTGGGGCTCCCTGGGGTCTCACGGGGGCCTTCTTTCTTTTTTATCACGAATCATCCTCCTACATTGATGTCAACCCTACTGATGTCTCCCAGTGCTGAAGGGCCAATTCTTACCCACCAATTCCTACCCCCCAGTCCAGAGCTGGGAATGGGCTCAGGGTCTCTGACAGCGTTGTGTGGGTAAGGGTAGGAGAAACTGGGGTCCTTCGGGAGCCCAGAGGGGGCAAAGGGAGCTGATTTAATGACTGGGAAATGCGCATCTAGCTTCCATGGCTGCCCCACAGCACCTGGTGGGAGCATGTTCTCCCCAGCAGCCTGCTTCCGTCCTTTGCAAAGTCCTGGATAGCTCAGACACCCCTCCAACCCAACTCAGCCCCCACTTTTCCAGCCTCCTTCCCTTCAGGGAGGCCTTCATCTTCAGGCCAGATTGCAATCTGCGACTTTCCCAGGGGGCAAGGTACATGCCCACCAAGGCCACCGCCTCACTCAGCTCCCCGGGGGAACAACCATGGACAAAACCCTCCCTGTGGGCCCAGGCGTGGCCCCCACTCAAGCCCCTGGAGGCTTACAGGACAGCAGGCCCAGACCAAGAGGCTCCGCAGGCAGCCCTGCACCATTGACCGGCTGCATGTCTGCGGAGTCCGGGGAAGCAAACAACTCTCTCTGTGTCCTGAGGGCTGGGGACATCCGGGGCCTGCTGAGGTGTGGGATCCTTTAAAGATCCTTGGTAGTTGGTAGTCGTTTGGCAGGAAGCCTTTGTTATAGCTTTGTCAGCCCGAGTGCCTTCAGCTGCTCCCCCTCTGGGGGCCCCTGGAATCCTTCCCCTGTGCCCCTGTAGAGAGGGCCAGGCACTTGGGATCTGTCTGAGGTCTACTGCCCTACAGGGGCTCCCCTCCTGCTGGGGGATCCCTTCCTGCAAAATGGGCCTCCTTGGCTTCCTGCCTGGGGTAGATAAACAGGGTCTGTACTGCCTGTGCCTGTGGGCCAGCCTTTCCCCCCAGAACTGGCTTTCTGAATGTGACCTCGGGCTGCAGCTGCACAGCAGGACCCTGATACTAGTGAATGAGTAGCTCTCCTGTCACCGCAGGGGTGACTGGGGGGGGCCTGGCAGGGCACTTGGGGAGAGGGGGTCACCTGCCCTCCCAAGGTGAGGATTTGAGGATTCTGACAGAAAGAGCTGATGGAGGGTGACACAGCTTTGAATCAGCCCAGCTTCTACTGGCTACAGGGCAACCAGATGGCAGTATTCCTGGGCACACTTGCTTTCCCCCAGTCCCCATATTAAATAGGACTCTCCTTACCCAAGGTGCAGCTGTAGGCGGGATGTCTGAAGGATGCTCTGACACAGGTAACTTTACACTCGCACCAGCTTTCCATGTGCGCTGTTATGTGCACTACACATACCCCCCCCCAGCCTCACAGTCTATTTAATTTGTCTTCAAGTCTCCTTTCTAGACCTTTCCGCCTGCACATAGTCATTCGGAGAGAATCAAGGGTGTGCACCTCTCCCGGCAGAGGGTTCGGTATGTTATGTAACACACACACACACACACACACACACACACACACACACACACAAACACGGATTCCTCAAGTTACCACTCTGCCCCCCAAATCAGCTAGCACTTGGATTTCTGGCAGGGGGTGTCAGGGTGATCCAAAGGGCAGTGAAGGTCTCATTCCCTGGGGGCTTTTATTCCCCTCCTTGAAGCCCCAGTTCAAGCCCAGGAACAAGGGGAGAGGTAACTGATTCCTCTTTTGGTTTCTTTCTCCCCCCTCACCTGAAGGGGCCCTCCTCTTTGACACATAGAGGAAAGCCAGTGGGATGAAGTAAATATGTAAATACTATTGACCCCAGGCAGCCCCTAAATGGGCCTAAAGCCCATTTCAGGTCCGGCTGCTCTGTGCCATGGAGAATCCATCCACCACTTCCAGCCCCCCAGACTGCAGGGGAACTCAAACAGCTTTCTGGTTAAAAAACAAAAAACAAAAAAGTCCAGGAGAGGGCTGGTGGTGTAGCTCAGTGGTAGAGGGCTTGCCTAGCATGTGCGAGGCCCTGGGTTTGATCCCCAGCATCATAAATAAATAAATAATTTTTAAAATCCAGGTCAAATATTAAATAGCTCTTGGAAGAACCAAAAACCTTTCTCTCAGGGTTGAAACATTTTTCAAAGCCCTGTTTGGTAGAAATCTTCAGGGTTCTACAGAGCAGAAGTCGTAGATGTGCTGGCGTAGTTTTGGAATTTGAAAGTTTTCTCCTCCAACGATGGTAATTAAAAATAGTTTGTAGGTGTTACTTGTTTGTGGATTTTTTTTTTTTTACTAGTGTCACCCAAAGGAGTCTCAAGACTGAACAAAGACACTTATTTTCATTTTGTTAGTTCTGAGTTGCTATATTTTCTGGTTAGACCTTAATATATTTATCTTTCTTTAACTCTGTAGGAGAGTTTTTGACCTTGAAAATGTAAATGAAAAATAGACTCCCTCCTGTAATTCCTCCAGGGGCCGTTTAGAACCAACCTGCTTGGCCCTTACACCCTGCCATTGCCCTGTCGGACCTGGGTAGTGAGGGTGGCAGGTTCTGACACCTTTTATTTTGGTACAGGTACAAGGAAAGCTCTTTGAAATGAATATCTCTTCTATTTCAGTATGCAATGAATGCTCCCAGCCTTCTAAATGGGCTTACCTTCTGCTGAGAGGCAGCCCTAGAGGGCACAACTTTTGTGTGATCACCCAGGAAGCTCTTCACCAAAACACCTCTTGTCCTTTTTTTAAAAAATAAAATTTATTTAAAAAGTGTTTTCCATCTCAGTGTCTGTCCCATTATTTTGTAGCTACAATAATGAAACATGGACCACAGCACTCATCCTTTTTTGTCCTTCGTAACCATGTCTAGTCGTGGGAACTTACAAAACCTTAGACATAGTTCAAGTGTGTTCCACACTTTCTACTTTTAAACACCATTCACAGGGACGCACAGAGATTTAGGCTTCTTTCTACCTTCCTCTGGACAGCTATCCCCGTCCCCCAATGGACAATCCTTGATCAACTTAGGAAAGAAAGGGATTCACTTAGAGAAATCTTCCTGGATTGAATTAGAGCAGAATCAGGTGTTCTAAATAAGTGACCCCGGCTCTCCTGGCATTGAGGAAGCCCTACCTCGCCTAGTACCTGGGCATAACTTCTCTCAGGAAGGAGGCAGTTTAATGCCACGCGCACCCTCCACAGACATTTCTAAAACGATGGCAACGAAGTTTTGCAGATACAGTTTCGTATATGCTCAGCCAGCTCCAGCTGCTTCACTTTTAGTTTAGTTCACGTGTAAACGAACGCACCCACAACCAGGGTTACATTACCAGCGCGTTTCACCGGGCAACTTTGGTGACAGTAACCACAAGCAACACACTTCTTTGCTGAAGAGGCAAAAAGAAAGCAAAACCCCTCACCATATTGTAAGAAGGCTATTTCATAGTGTTTAACATCCCCACAGTCAAGAATTGGCCAGGTAGGGACTTCCGCTCACTTTGCAAAGGACAGGTAACCTAACCGGTCTCCTTTCCCTTTCCTTGGCCCCAGCTATTTTTAAAAGTTAAACTTCTGTTTCCAAAGGGAGGAAAATGAACGAATTCCATTAATGAATTACATACATGGAATGTGGCCTGTCTAGGGCAATTGTATTTGTAAATAAATGGCTTCCTGTTTATTATGTATGTTTTATTGAAAAAGGAACTCTGCCGCCTCTGCCTCCGTGCACGTCCTGATCCAACAAATAGTTTAACTTAGGGTTTCAGTTCCATCATTATTATTTTTGTACTCACTAGAAAGAAGTCGGGCTAAACTGAGTCAATTGTGAGGTTCCTTATTTTTAAATATATAGGATGATCTGGGGACAGGCCGCTTCTAAAGTTCCCACATTTGCAAAGATTCAGGGGCAGGGGCTGGCTCCCTGGGATTGCTATCAAAATCAATCTAGGGTTTCGATTTTGCCCCTGGATCTTTCTAAAGCTAACCGTGGCCTCTTTTTGCAGCGTTAGAAGCGAAGCCCGCCTGCATGGGCGTCCTAGGCGTCCTTGGCGGGTGCACTGGGCACAGACCAGAGGGTTGACATCCTGCATGGCGCGGCCGCTCGAGCCCGCACACAGCCGTCTCAGGATAGTCCTGCAGGCCTGAGGCCCGCAGCCCTGAGTGGGGACCAGAAGGGCGTGCAGGGTGTCTGTGACCATGTCTGGCAACTGGCAGCTTACCTCGGCATCCGTACGGAGCTCGAGGTTCCCATCCGTGGGAAGCTAAGGCTTGCACCCAGCGCCCAGAGCCCAAGGCCACCCCCTAACTCCGCGGCCGGAGTGTGGAGCGCAGGGCCGGCCTGAAACTTGCACAAAGCCGCCGGCCGCTTCCTGCCCTGACCCTGCGCCGCCTTCCCAGTTGCTAAGACTGCGGTACCCTCTCAGACAAAGCGACCCGCCAGAGCATGGGGACATTCTGCTGTGACCCTTCGCAGCCACATTTGAACTGTAGCAAAATCAAGCGGGTTGGAACCTTTTGTTGTTGCTGTTTTTCTGAGCCAGCGCACCACCCTGCACGCGCGGTATCCACTGGGAAGAGGAGCAAAAAGTTAAGTCCCTCACGGAAATAAATCTCAGGCTCTCCTCTCTGGGCTGGGCCACAGCCTTTGAAGACCCAAGGCGTCACGAGGCCAGCTCCGTCTTTACTTTGTCCTCGGCTCCAGGGCTCCAGGGAGGATGCTTTCTGAGAGAGGCTGGGTTAGCCAAGTCCTGAACTCAGCCAACTCTACGAACTCCACGGTGGGCAGAGCCGGAGACGACCCGGATTCCCCCAGAGAAGGCACGACCCTCAGAAGGAAAATCCGCAGCCGTGGAGCAGCAGAGGACCATAGGCGCCTCTCTCTTATTTCCCACACGTCTTCCCAAAAGTTATAGCCAGAATCCCTGGACCTTTAGCGACCCCAGCCTTCAGCAACTCCTCCAGCCTTTCAAGAAAACTTTCCCAAGTTTCCCTGTCTTTCTCCTCTGCTCCTGGGGCTTGTGGACGGTTCTGCTAACTGCCCTGTAGACTCTAGGACTCACAAGGCCTGAATGGTTTCTTCATCATCAGCATCATCATCACCACCACCACCACCACAACAATAACAACAACAACAACAACAACAACAAAACAACAATCATAATTACGATTAGGCTGGGGAAGGAGAACAGGATCAGAGAGTGAGGGAGTTTGGGAGATATTTCAACCTGGGTTTCAAAAGGTTTCAGTTGACAATTATCAGTAACCCCGATAGACAACTCCATTAAAAAAAAAAGAAGAAAATTTACTACTGCTCTTGAAAGTCGTTATTTTTTTTGCATCGCTTTTAGGAAGATAGATGAACAAAACATCGCGTTTCAAGCCATTTTGATCTGTAATTAAATGGCAGGGTCGGTTTGTATTCTCCTACGGCTTTTACAGAAGTTGCAGTGATCCAAAGTCGGGTTGCTGTGTCAGAGTGGCATTTTTATTAATGAGAATACAAAAAGCTTGCATATTCTTAGCCCTGCTTGAATTTAGTTGCTAAGCAACCGGTGTATGGTAATTCATCCGCGAAATTTAAATCTTTGAGAAAGGATCGTGCGTTTTGCTGAATGGTCTCCACGAGGAAAACAAGTTGTGGGACCCACAGCAGCTGCCACCCTCCGGCCGCCCGGCAGGCCGTGCCGGGCCGAGCAGGGACCCGGTCGCCCCATGGCGACTGCCACCGCCCCACCTCCAGCTTGGCCCTGCCCTCCCTCCCGGAGGGAAGCTGGCTATGGCCGCTGCCTGGTCCCTTCCCCTAGCCTCCTGAGACCTCGAGTTTTCACCGGAGGCAGGCCCTCCACCTGACCAAGTCGCCAGCACCCCTGGGGTCTCTCAGTTCAAACTGCGAATTTTCCGCATCCCTCTCCCCTTGCGCACCCACTTTTGCGCGTACACACACACACACACACA
>PVJS01033483.1:0-22145 GCA_004027185.1 Glis glis | reverse complement strand
AGTACCAAAAAAAAAAAAAAAAGAATTCTACAATGAAAAAAAAAAATTTTTTTTTTTGCAGTACTGGGGATTGAACCCAGGGGCATTCTACCTCTGAGCTACACCCCAGCCCTAGTTTTTTAATTCATTATTTTGAAACAGGGTCTCACTAAGTTGCGGAGGGCCTCATTAAGTAGCTGAGGCTAGCTGCAAACCCGAATCCTCCGATCTCAGCCTTCCAAGTACTGGGATTACAAGCGTGTACCACCACGCCTGGCTAGAAATTTAACACTGAAGTAAGAGATTGAAAAATATACAAAAAAATGGAGAGACAACCTATATTTGTGGATTTGAAGAATTAATATTGCTAAAAATGACCTTACTACCCAAAGTGATCTCAGAGCCGATGCAGTATCAATCATGATATTAATAACACAAAGAAATAGGAAAACAATTATAAAATCCATGAGGAACCACAGAAGACTCCAAATAGCTAGAGCAAAAGAATAAAGCTGAAGACATCACAGTACCTAACTTCAAAATATACTAAAAAGCTACAGTAATAAAAACTGCATGGTAGAGGTATAAAAACCAACACAGACCTATGGGACAGAATAGAGCTGCCAGAAAGTAGTCCATTTATATACAGCCACTTGATTTTCATCAAAGGCCCCAAGAACATACATAGGAGAAAGGACAGTTTCTTCTATAAATGGTGCTGGGAAAACTGGATATCCACATGCAGAAGAATGAAATTAGACCCCTATATCTCACCATATACAAAAAAATCATTTCAAAATAAGTCAAAGACCTAAATATAAGATATAAAACTACTAAAAGAAAATACTTTCACAGGTTGGTATAGGCAAATATTTTTTGGATAAGACCCCAGAAGCACAGGCAACAAAAGCAAAAATAGACAAATAGGATTGCAACAAGCTAAAAAGCTTTTCCACAACATTTTCATAGCAGGACACAAAATGAAGTCCTGCATAGCCGAGCAATAAAATATAAACTCTTAACTCCTGTCCTCCATGTTTAGAAACTAAGTAATGAAACAGAAGGTGACTCACACTCTCCTCTGGCATCTCCAAGCTGCTCTCTGAGACACCTTCATGGGAGGTCACCCCTGGATAGGGAACACTGAGCACAGCACCTAAGGAGAAAAACAACACATGTATGATTAAGTCCCAGAGTAAGTCAAAAGTCCTATCAGAAAACACAGAACTGACTTCAAAGGACTTCTTACAAGTCTCTTGCTTTTTCATACTGGAAATTCAGTCCATTTTAACCTCAACACACATTTGCATACAGTCTTCCCAGATCAAGAAATAATCACAACTTATTCAACAAGCATTTTTTGCACACCACTATGTCAGGCTCTGTGCTACATGTTAGGGATACAAAGACGGTTTCTATCCTTAAGGAGCTATCTAATAAAGGGAACAGATACTGAAAGCAGTAACTATGCCAGAAAGGAGGAGTGGGTGAATGTTGGAGATTGGCCATGATTTAACAATTATTGAAACTGGACTGCACCGTGCAATTCATGTATGTTTGAAATTTCTGATACAAAGAAGATTGTATTTTCTAAATTGAAAATAAAGAAAACAACTACAAATTTACAAGAAATACAAAGGTCAAAGGATCATGTTAAAATATGCCACAGAATGCAATTAGAAAATATCTCTACTTTGGGAAACTCTATAGGACAAATGACATATTGTGGTGCCAGGAAGGTTCTACCTTTGACATAAGTAGCAGATACAGAGTATTACCTTAAAATAATTCATTAGGTCATACATTTGTTTTAATCTGTGTTATTCTGAACAAAGATTTTTTAGTACCTACAGCATAATGCCATAAAATAAGTAAAAAACTAAGTTAAAAAATTACTTTTTCTTGAGACTCTTGGTCAATACATAGAGAAAAATGTGATTTAAATGTGAAAAGCCATACTTGCTTGCAACATTGTCTTAATCCATAAATAACTTTTAAAAAAAGTGAATAAAGGCACAAAAGCATACCTCCCAATGTGGAGCTATCACCAACAGGAACTGGAGAGGACAATTCAGGGCTAGAAAAAAAAGTTTTGCAGTTAATAAAATGATAGATAGTGCTTATTATGCGGTTTGGGGCTATTTTCCAAAAGGAAATCACTAGATCACCAAATAAGGGTTCCAAAACCTGAATACGAAGTAGCAAAGTTTTAAAAATTATAACTTCATAATTCATATATTTTACATTTATTGATGTCTACTTAACTAGACTCACCCTGTCTCAAGTACTTCCCTAGTTCATCACCTCTTTTATAGTTCATTCCTTATCAGTTCAAATCACCATGTGATTTTTTTTACCTACTTTATCTGTCTCCAACCCCTTACTCTTCTAGAATGGTACTGTCCAATATGGTAGCCACTGAACATTATATAGCAATTTAAATTAAAATTCAAGAAAGTTAAAAATTCAGTTGCTCATTCACACCAGCCACAATGCAGCTGTTTGATGATCACAAGTGGCTAATGGCCACCACATTGGAAAAGACAATAAAGAATGCTTCCATCGTCGCAGAAAGTTCTATTGAACAGGTCTACATTAAGAGTCTAAACTCCAAGCTGGGGATATAGCTCAGTGGTAGAGGGCTTGCCTAGCATGCATGAGGCCCTGGGTTCAATTCCCTTCCACAAATAATAACAACAATAATAATAATCTAAACTATATAAGTTTACAGACTTTGTCTGCCATATTCCTTCTGCACCTCCAGAGTCTAAAATAAGTACCTGCCACTTAGGTACTAACAAGACACTTTTAGCCAAGTGTGGTGGCACATGCCTATAATCCCAGTAGAATTTCAGGTTTGAGATCAGCCTCAGCAATTTAGCAAAACTCTCAGCAACCTAGCGAGACCCTGTTTCAAAACAAGAAATAAAAGGTATGGTGTGTAGCTTGTAGGTAGATTGCCCCTGGGTTTAAGCCCCAACACCAAAAAAAGAAGAAAAAGAGATCATTTTAGAATAAATGAATGAATGAATGAATACTATGTGCCAAACAATTACAGCAGATACTTGGCACATAGTTAAGGAAAACACTCATGGCCTGTAAAGGTTACAGTTTCATAGAAAACACAGACACCAAATAAATGAAGCAACAAGTCGTACAGACAGGAAAGTACTGGCTGGTAGGGAGAAACATATAACCACAAATCTTATCTCAACCACAAATCTTATCTCAACTGAGAAATCATCATCATTATGAAACTTTTTTTTTTTTTTGCAGTACCGGGGATTGAACACAGCGGCGTTCTACCTCCGCGCTACGCCCCCGGCCCTATTTTTTATACTTTATTTTTAAACAGGTCTCACGAAGTTAAGGAGGGCCTCACCAAGGAAAGAGAAAGAGAGAGAGAGAGAGAGAGAGAGAGAGAGATAGAGAGACAGGGAGAGAGAGAGAGAGAGAGCTGAGGCTGGCTGCGAACCGAACCGGGATCCTCCAGTCTCCACCCCCCAAAGTACTGGGATTACAAGCCACCATGCCCGGCTATGAAACCTTTTTTATGTAAAGAAAGTTAAATTTAAGCCAGGTGTGGTGGCGCATGCCTGTAATTCCAGCACTTGAGGGGCTGAAACAGGAGGGTCGCAGATTCGAGGCCAGCCTTGGCAACTTAGCAAGGTCCTCAGCAACTTAGTGACCCTGTTTCAAAATAAAAAATAAAAAGAGCTGTGGGTTTAACTCAGAGGTAGATTGCCCCTGGGGTTCAATCCCCAGCACCAAAACAAGAGAAAAACAATAACAACAAAAAAGTCAGGTTTAGAGAAATGACTTGCTGAAGGCCACATTGCTAACGGGTTTTAGGTCTCCTAGTTGTCCTTTTACCATGCCACCCTGCAACTGCAAGCAAAGATCAGAAGATAGTCTGAGAAAGCTCCTGCTCTTAAAAGAAAGAAAACAGGTTTCCATTAGTCTTTATTTTCACATATCCCAAAAGTATAAAAGTGAATTATAGTAATATAGGGACATTTCAGAACTTTAAAATGTGCATACATGCCCTAAGGGAAAAGAGTTGTTCCATTAACTTTTCTAAAGGTGTGCTCAGTAGTGACTATGTCGATTTTCAAGCCATCACAATTGAAAACCCTCTTCAATGTTACACAAGTCAGCTTCCTAAAGTGATTTGAGCACAGTCAAAGCATTCTCCTCACAGATGTGCTCAGGCACCAGTAAGCCCCATCTTCAGAACCACTTCTTTAGATAACTTGCTGCTCTAAGCTAGGTGAGAAGGGATATGTGAAGTCACCAGATATACATGGCATATATCTCAAAGCATCAATTTTACTGAAAGATTAAGCAGGGAGGGAGTTAAATAAGAACTGATATGTAATTTACAACATTAATATAAAGTTTAAATGAGCCAAGTGTGGTGGTGCACGCTTGTAATCCCTGTACTTGGGAGGCTGAGACAGGAGGATCGCAGGTTCGCAGCCAACCTCAGCTATTTAGTGACCCTCTGCAACTTAGCGAAACCCTGTTTCAAAAATAAAGAATAAAAAATAGGGCTGGGGGTGTAGCTTGAAGGTAGAATGCCCCTAGGTTCAACCCCTAATACCGCAAATAAATAAATAAATAAATAAAGTTAAAATGAACATTAAAATAAAATATAGCCAGGCATGGCAGTGCATGCCTGTAACTCCAGTACTTGGGAGGCTAAGACAGGAAGATCCCAGGTTTGAGGCCAGCCTCAGCAACTTAGCAAGATTCTGTTTCAAAATTTAAAGAATAAACCCAGAGCATCGTGGCACACGCCTGTAATCCCAGTACTTGGGAGACTGAGACAGGAGGATCAACGGTTTGAGAAGAGCCTTAGCAAGCAGTGAGACTCTCATCAACCTAGCAAGACCCTGTTTCAAAATAAAAATAAAATAGGGCTGGAGGTGTGGCTCAGAGGTAGAATGCCCTTGGGTTCAATCCCCAGCACCACAATAAAATAAAAAATTTTAAAAATAAGCCAGGTATGGTGGTGTATGCTTGTAATCCCAGTACTTGCATAGGCTGAGACAGGAAGATCATTGGTTTGAGGCCAGCCTCAGCAACTTAGCAAGGCCCTCTGCAACTCAGTGAGACCCTGTTTCAAAATAAAAATAAAATAGGGCTAGGAGTGTAGCTCAGAGTTCAATCCCCAGTACCACAATAAATAAATAAATAAATAAATAAATAAATAAATAAATAGGGCTGGGGGTATAGCTCAGAGGTAGAACACCCCTGGGTTCAATCCCCCATACCTGCCCCCTCAAAAAGACAAAATATAATAAATCAAAGATATTTTGTGATTGGAACTAGACTGAGAAGATTGATTAGGGATATGTTCCCTAAACCCCAAGGCCATGGTAGAAAATTTGAGAAACATAGGTAAATAAATAAATAAATCATAGTCATAAAGATCCTTCTGGTTTTTAAAAATACTATCTAAAAAGTAACATAGTAAACCAATACACCAAACCTACCATTATTGGTTATTTCGAGCACATTTGCATGAAACTGCTGACTAAGTGGGCTGTTCAGTCTACAGTAGCTAGAGGATGACAGGATGACGACATGCGGACAAGTCACTGTGATGAGCAGAGGAAGCCTGAGCAATGAGGCAGCATCCAGAGGCCTCCTGGGTTGCAGGATGAGGCTGAAGAGCAGCATCAGACACGTCTTCAGTAGCCACTGACACAGGCAGGCCTGCGAGGGCCTGTCAGTCATCCACAAGGCAGCAGCCTTCTCAGTACCTTGTCAAGTGGGTAAACCAAATTTCCCAAGGTCACACAAAAATTCCTAACTCTGTCCAGTTCCCTTTCAATAATAATAACAGCAAGAATAATTACAACTGGATTTACTGAGCCCTCATGATATGTTAAGCACCATGCTCAATGCTTTATCTTGGTTAATTTAGGCAACCACCTCCACCTAAGAGGGAAATATTTTTATCCCCTGTAAACAGATGAGGAAACTAATGCTAGCAGAAGTTAAGAATTTGCTGAGGGTCTCACAGCTAGCCAATGGAGGAACTGTAATGTAAAATGGACCCATCTGTAATTCACTAATTCACTACTCGTGCCTGATCCTTATGGGACACATACGCTTTAAAAGAGTTCCCCTTGGTGTCAATGATAGTGGCCTATATCAACTAAATGACCTAAAAGTCAAAAGTATGTACAGGTCCCAGAAAGAAGAAAAGGAACCTGGTCAGAGATGGAGAGCTACCGAGAGCAATCGGGTACAAAGAGCACACAGTAGGACAAAGGGATTAAAGCACAACGTGGTAACTAGAATAGGATGTTAGGATGAGATGGCAGAGAAACCAGACCTCACCCAAGGAGGACCAAATTGTCCCCCACACTGAAGCCAAATTTAAACTAATTTTCTAAGCAAATATTCAGAATAGAGAAGTTTTCTTACTTCAGAGGAACAAGATTTCGCCCTTACTGAATTCAAAATAACATTATTTTAATGATGGTGAATAGGAAATTCTCAGTAACTCAAATCACTTGTCTAACACTCCAACACTTAATCCCTCACCCTCCCACTCATTCTCCTTTCAGAAGACAGTAAAGAACACTTAGCAACAAGAATCCTTTCACAGTTTCTCATTAGTTATGCCTCCTGCAGGGATCCCTTAAAATGTCACTCACAACAGCCTGGAACACAGGAGTGTACTGAGCTTAGAGACAGAAATACACTTCATTGCTAGGCCAAACCACAGACTTGAAGTTGTTCACCTCAGACCTTTATTTAATACTAGCAGCAAACAACCCCCTGGTGCCTTATTTTCTCAACTCATCCAGCACATTATTCATTCTTTGCAGCTACTACCTAATCCTGTCAGTGGAATTCAGGTGGGATTGTGTCAAAAGATTCTCATAGTAACATGGAACTTAAGTTTTAAAACACAGGGACTGGGAGTATAGCTCAGTGGTAGAGTGTATGCTTAGCACATGCAAGGCCCTGGGTTCAATTCTCAGCACACAAAAAAGGTATGAAACTAGTTAAACAGAGATCCATATTCAGAATACTTTAGATGCCCCTTGGTGGTTTCCTGTGCTTTGCACTTGAATCTGTTGTTACTGTCAGCAGGCAACAATAAAAGAACTTAAAGCAAGAGGTTGAGAATCCTGGGTGTTAGTTCCAGATATATCATTAACTTTGTGTTTGACTTGGGAAAACACTTCAGCTGGTCTGACCTTCAAGAACTTAAGCTCTAAAACAAGAGTACCTCCTTGTCCTATCTATTTCACAAAGGTGTTGAGAAAAAACTAAATAAAATATGACATGCAGAAGCACTATGACAAGAATGGAATGCTAAGAAAATAGGAGAAAACTGGGGTTAGTGGAACAGTGAAAGGTGCCATCCCAAACAGAATTAAAAATTTGCTTAGAAAATTGTATTCAGCTTTGTGACCCATGATGTGCATCATTAACTATAAATGTTAACAGAGGCACAATAAATAAATAAATGAATAAATAAATAAATCCATCCCAGAGGGCAGTCCTTACATGAGAACATCACCAGAGTCTTAATAATAGACATGGGTGTCTGGGCAGAAATTCAATTATTCTGTTATACATTTAACAAATATGAAGTGAGCGCAGATCCTAGTCTGTGCCTTACACTAGTTATTGAAGATATAAAGCTGGGCATGGTGGCACACACATGTAATCCCAGTACTTGGGAGGCTGCGACCGGAGGATCGCAGGTTCACAGCCAGCCTCAGCTACTTAGTGAGGCCCTCCGCAACTTAGTGAGACCTGTTTCAAAATAAGGAATAAAAAACAGGGCTGGGGGTGTAGCTCAGAGGTAGAATGTCCCTGGGTTCAATCCCCAGTACCACAAAAAAAAAAGAAGAAGATATAAGATGGCAGGAGGGTAAGCAATAACCAGAGCTACGTGAAGATACTCGTACGATGTCTGGCTATAATGGGAACAAGAGCTGAAGCAGGCCCTTTTTTAAAAAATAGATAACATAGGAGAGACTTGAGCACGTTTAAATACTGATGGCCTTAAAATAGTTGTAGTATCCTGGGTTATGCAATGAGCCCAGTCATCACGACAACCCCCTTAAATGTGGGAGAAGAAGAAAGCCAGGGTGCTGCAATGCGAGAGAAGCTTGACCAGCCACTGCTGGCCTCGAAGCCTAAGGGTCCGCGAGCCAAGGGAGGCAGGCGGTCTCTAGACACTGGAAAAGAAAGGAAACAGATTCTCCCCAGAGCCTCCAGAAAGGAACACAGCCCTGCTCACGGCCTGAGGCTCATGTCAAACTCTGAACTACATAATAATAATAGATATAAAATAATAGATTTGTGTTGTTTAACGATGCCAAGTTTGTGTACATTTGTTACAGCGATAGTAGAAAACTAACTCTAGAATCTCAATACAGAGAATACAAGTGTAA
This sequence comes from Glis glis, assembly GCA_004027185.1. NCBI lineage: Eukaryota > Metazoa > Chordata > Mammalia > Rodentia > Gliridae > Glis > Glis glis. The sequence goes on along the minus strand of PVJS01033483.1, from coordinate 13,737 downwards.
TCTCAAAGAAATCATAAAAACAAATTTAAATATAGAAAACTAGTAGGCAAATTAGGGCTTGTTTTGGCACTGGGGATTGAACCCAGGGGCAGAATCTACCTTTGAGCTATACCCCTAGTCCTTTTTTTTTTTTCTTAATTTTGAAACAGGGTCTTCGCTAAATTGCTAAGGCTGGCCTTGAACCTGCAATCCTCCTGTCTCAGTCTCCCAAGTACTAGGATTATGGGCATGTGTGCCACTGGGTCAGGCTGGCTCTTTTGTTTTTAATCATACGGTTTTCAATAATCTTTAGTTAGACACATACCATGCTATAGGAGAATTAACTATATAATGAGTACATTGTTTCCATAGTAAGGTTCTAGATAAAACCCACATATGTCTGTTTGCTTTAAGTCTACCTTTCCAACACAGTGTGCACACGTAGGGCATCAGCCGATTGCCAAAAGCCACAGGACAGACTTGGCTCCATCCCTAAAGCTTCCACTTTTCTGTGATAATTGAGGAAATAAATCATTTCATAGCTAGTGTTGTGCGCACATCTCTAATTCCAGCTACATGGGAGGCTGAGGCAGGAGGATTATAAGTTTGAGGTCAGCCTCGGCAACTTAGTGAGACCCTGTCTCAAAATAAAAAATAAAGGACTATGGGTGTGGTTCAGTGGTAGAGCACCCCTGGGTTCAATCCCTAGGATTGCAAAAATATCATTTTATATAAAATGCATACTGACATATTACATAGCAAAATACAAAAGAGTGCATAAAGTTTTTAAAAAAACAATACCTCAAAGCAAGTTTGGATTTGTGAAAATACACTAAGCTACACTGCCCATATTTTCTGCCATTGGGGAACTTTGAGAGAAAAGTTTGATAAAACTGTTCTAAGCAACTATTAATATTCCAGTGGCAACAGATGTATAGACTGATAAGAATAATAAAATCACCCTGGCTGCTGTATTCAGAATGTAGAGGGGGAAGGGTTAGACCTGTTAGAAGACCTTTGCACAAGAAAGCGATGCTGATGGGTCTAACCAGAGGGTAGCAGTGGAGATGTGAAAAGTGATCAGATTCAAGATGCACTTTTAGTTTAGAGGCAACTGAAGGATTGGATGTGAAGAATCAAAGAAAGGATGATCACAAACATGGGTCTGGATGAAGTTGCCACCAATAGAGACGAAGAAGCCTGTAGGTAGGGTAACTGGGAAGTGGAGGGTGGGAGGGTCAGGTGTTTAGTTGTAGATATGTTGAGTTTGAGATGTTTATTAGACATTCAGGTAGAGATGTCATAAGTATGAATTGTCTTTTTTCCTCTCAGTTTACAGATAAAAACGCTAAATCCAGATTCATTCATTCATTCCTCTCTCTCTCTCTCTCTCTCTCTCTCTCTCTCTCCAATGATCCTCTCTCTCTCTCTCTCTCCAATGATCCCCTCTCTCTCTCTCTCTCCAATGATCCCCTCTCTCTCTCTCCAATGATCCACTTTGTATGCTAGTGCCCAGGAGCCATAAATGATCTTAGTCCTATGCCTAAAGGTCAATAGAGCCAAGAATGGTAACACTGATAGATTCATCAAGGTTGTGCTATTCCTATAATCCTAGTCAAGAGAGTGATCCACACCACCACCTACTATTGAATAAACTATCCTCCACTAAGGTGTACCATTTCAGAACAATTTCATTGTTAGCCTTTAAAACCTCAGCAGGCGATCATTTCCTAGATCAAACCATAACTGTTTTCTTACTGGAGAGAGGCCCAAGTCGGCCCCCTAGTCAGGACAGACAGTAAACAAGCAAGCGGCTATGGTGGTGTTCTGGAAAGGGAGGGGGCCTCAATATGAAGAAGAGCACTTGAGACTTACCCACAGGCCTGGTCCTTGCAGGAACTGGCAAGAAAACAGAAAAGGAACCATCAGATTTGGGGTGAGTCTTGAAGTAGGTCTGACAAACGTGCTGCCAAACATGAATCTGGGGGAAAGAGACACTCACCTGCTTAGGGTTTCCTGTACAGAAGTCAGTTTCTAAGGAAAACAAAGATAAAAATGACTGAGGGAGCTATGAATAGTTAGAAAGCAGTAAATAAAACGTATTCCACAGAGAACACTAACTCCCTAACACAGTAGAATGAATACTGCTGTGCTCTGTGGTTAAGCAAACACTGGGAGCAGGTACTCATGTTGATGAGTTGTTTCGGGACTGTGGGAACATACAAATATTCTGTCTCTATTTGCCCCAAAGTTCCTGTGCTCTCTCTTAATGGGCACAGATTAACAGTCTTTACCTGCTAACCATTCCAAAAATGTGTACAAGTTAGAGAGCATCAGCATTCTGTGATGTAACAAAGTTACAATAACTCTTATTGTACAACAGAATAATAACTGATATATCTGTTTCTCCAGAATACAAAGAGACAAATCAGTAATTGTATTTTTCTTCAGGGGCATTCCAAAGGGAATTGTCCTCAAATTTCCTCTAAGTTAGCCACTTTATTCTGAGACCAAGATGATGAAAAGAATACTAACTAGGAATCAGAAGATCTAATTTCAAGTCCCAGTTTCCCCTCCCTACCTATATAGTCAAAGCCCTAAATCTTTCTGGTGCCAGGCATCAATTTCCTCATCTGTAAAATGGACAGACTATTACCCTAAATACCACTAATGACATAATAAATAAGCTGATGCTCTCTCTATATTCTCCCAGCCACTCTCATGGTTTCAATTACTACTCAAGGCTGGTGATTCTTATAGCTCTATTTACATCCCAGACCTCTCTCCTAGGCTTTATGCCTAAGTATCAATCAATTCACAGTTCACACAGGCAGTTCAAATGAACACATTCAAAAGCAAACTCATAGCCAGATGTGATGGAGCATGCTTGTAATCCCAGTACTTGGGAGGCTGAGACAGGAGGATCTCAGGTTCACAACCAGCCTCAGCTACTTAGTGAGGACCTCTGCAACTTAGTGAGACTGTTTCAAAATAAAAACTAAAATAGGGCTGGGAGTGTAGTAATGCCCCTGGGTTCAATCCCCAGTACCAAAAAAAAAAAAAAAGAAAAAAAGCAAACTCATTCTCCCTGCCACATCTACAAAGCTGCTTCTTTGTCTTAGTCCCAAGCTAGAAACTGGATTGCTTCCTGGGCCATTCTTCATCCCATCTGCTCCCATCCAATCCATCAGACTCCTACTAACCTTGTTTCCTACTTAAGCCCTTCACGATCCCTTCCTCTATCTGGTGATCTGGTTAGGAACCTCATACTCTCGGTATGAAAGCAGCATCCCACTTGGTCTCTTCGCCCCAGTCTTGTCCCCTGTCATCCTGCCTACAGTGTGTAGAACTGTAATGACCTTTTTAAAATTCAAAACTGTCCATTAAGCCCCTGAGACTCATCTATTTATGGTCCTTCAATGGTTTGCTATCATCTAGAGAGTCAAATCCAAGCACTAAATGTTCATTTTTCTAATCTGATCTCCTGCCGCTCCCAGCCTATCCTTCTCATACACTGACCCAAGTCATTCCCTACCAACAGCTCGTGCTGTTCCCTCTGCCTACAACGTCCATCCTCAACTCCTCCTCAGTTAGCTACCTTGTACTTACCCTGTAAGACTCAATCCAGGCAACGCATCCCCCAGTGTCTGTGTGTTCCACTAATTAATCAGTGAAGTACATTTCCTATGCCTTCAAATCTAAACTCACAAAAAGTTCCACTTATCAGAGATACATTCCAATGTAACATCACAGGATTCTGTTGTTAAGGTTATAATGACTCACCATATCTATTTCCTACTCTGACAGCCAATCTTGTACTGTGGACACAATTGAAATGCACAATGGCGATATAAATATGTGTGTGTGTGTGTGTGTGTGTGTGTGTGTGTGTGTGTGTGTTTCTCCTTTTGCAAGGCAGCTATTTCATGCTAGCCATTTTAATTAGTAAAACTGGTAATGATTGAAAAGGGAGGCCCAGTGGTATGGGGAAAAAACATGAGTCTTTTTTTTCAGTGCTAGGGATAAAATCTAGGGCTTCACACATGCTAGGCAAGTGCTCTGCACTGAGCTATACCCTCACCCCCCAAGAACATGGATTTTGATAAAGAGATTTAGATTTGAATTTAAGCTCCATCACATCTGCTTTTGTAATACAGAATAAAGAATTTAATAACTCTGATGCTTAATGTTCTTATTTGTAAAATGGGAACATTAACACCCTGTAAGGCTATTGTTTATTAGATGTAATGTTTATAATGGATTTAATACATGGCCTGCTACATGGTAGATATGGAATAAGTAGTAGCTGTTATCACAATTATTAATACTGAGCAGCTAAAAATGTGACAGAGAAAAAACATGCAATGCCCTGGCTTGAAATGTGAGATACTATGACTAAAAGCCAAGATCATTTTTTTTTTTTGCAGTACCAGGGATTGAATGCAGGGGTGTTCTACCTCCGCGCTACACCCCCAGCCCTATTTTTTATACTTTATTTTGAAACCAGGTCTCACGAAGTTGCGGAGGGCCTCACTAAGGAGAGAGAGAGAGAGAGACAGAGAGATAGAGAGAGAGAGCTGAGGCTGGCCGCGAACCCGGATCCTCCGGTCTCCGCCTCCCAAAGTACTGGGATTACAAGCGTGCGCCACCACGCCCGGCTCAAGATAATTTTAAAACACATAAAAACCTGCATGCCTTCAAAATTTTATTTATAACCCTAAAAGTTCATCTTTGGTCTACCCATGTATATCAGTCCATCCTTCTCTCCCCAACTTGCCCCCACTTATCAAGATCATCTCTCTGTAGTCCCCAACATTAAAAGAAAACAATAGCATGCCTTTACTGTAAATAAAAGATTAAAATTTTAAAAATGTAACTGGTGGTACATGCCTGTGATCCTAGTATTTGGAAAGCAGAGACAAAAGGATCACAGGTTCAAGGCCAGCCTCAGAAATTTAGCAATACCTTGTTTCAAAATAAAAAATGGAGCCAGGCGTGGTGGCGCTCACTTGTAATCCCAGTACTTGGGAAGCTGGGACCGGAGGATCCAGGTTCATGGCCAGCCTCAGCTACTTAGTGAGGCCCTCCACAACTTAGTGAGGCCCTGTTTCAAAATAAAGAATAAAAAATAGGGCTGGGGGTGTAGCTCAGAGGTAGAGTGCTCCTGGGTTCAATCCCCAGTACAAAGAGAGAGAAAAGAAAGAAAAAAATGTGTTGATATATTTTATTACTTTAAGATATACTATGATTTGATTATCCCAAATAAAAATAGCTCAGAATTATCCACTCAACAATTATTTTTCAGTCCTTTGGAGGCATGTAATACAACCAGTATTTATAGTAATATTCATGGAAGCCAGATGTGGTGGTTGCATGCCTGTAATCCCAGGACAGGAGGATCACAGATCCAAGGCCAGCCTCAGCAACTTAATAAAATCTTGTTTCAAAATAAAAATAATATTGGGGTGGAGGTGTAGCTTGGGGTAGAGTGCTCTTGGGTTCAAGCCCCAGTACCACACACACACACACATACACAAAAATAATAACAATACTAATAATAATAATGAAGTTTACAAATTGCAGCACATAGGAAAAGATATATGGCTATTGCTTATATACTTTTATTTCAGCAAGTATCTCGTGCATATTTACTATATCATGGGAATGCAAAACTTAACAAATAATGACATAATCTTTGGGTTTTGACTCATAGTCTAGTAGAAGAACTAGTCAAATATTCAACTAATAATAATAAAATGTAAGAGCCACAATATTAAAGAATAAGAGTCGTGCAAGCTCGAGGAATTATGGGAGCTAAGTCTGCTAGACTGAGGGCTGGCTTCTCACAAAGGAGGTGACATCTGAGCTGAAGACAGGTAAGCCCTGAACAGAGACAGGGGGTATCAAACAGCATGCGCAGTTGGCCAGATATGTCTGTGCAGTTTCATGTTCTTGTTATAAATACATGTGTGCTATGCGAAAAGGGAAAAGTGGGCAGGTGTTTTTGTAGGTATGCTTATTTATTCCTTGCTAAGAGTAAACTAAAGTCTAAAACATGAAAAATAAATACTTTGGGAGGTGGAGACCGGAGGATCCGGGTTCGCGGCCAGCCTCAGCTCTCTCTCCCTGTCTGTCTGTCTGTCTCTCTCTCTCTCTCTCTCTGTCTCTCTCTCCTTAGTGAGGCCCTCCGCAACTTCGTGAGACCTGGTTTCAAAATAAAGTATAAAAAATAGGGCCGGGGGTGTAGCGCGGAGGTGGAACGCCCCTGGGTTCAATCCCCGGTACCGCAAAAAAAAAAATTTAATTAATTAATAAATAATAAAAAAAAAAACATGAAAAATAAGTAAAGAAATCATTAATTAGAATCATACTTGTACCTTGCTGAACATTTATTCAATAGACTATATCCTCTATCTTAATTAGGATCACTGGTATCCACTCTGAATTATATATAAACTATTGTTCAAAAATGGCTAATTCTCACAGATACATATTTTTAGCTTCAACCTTTCCTAATATAATTTCCAAATACATTTATAAACAAGGCTGAGACTGTTATCTGAGTTAACAATGTTTATTATTCTTGTGTGTGTGTGTGTGTGTGTGTATGTGTGTGTGCACGTGTGTGTATGGTGGTACTGGGGACTGAACCCAGGGACATTCTACCTCCAAGTTACACCCCCAGCCCTATTTTGTCCTTTATTTTGAAACAGGGTCTCACTAAGTCACAGAGGGCCTCACAAGTTGCTGAGACTGGCTGAGAACCTGCAATCCTCCTGTCTCAGCCTCCCAAGTACTGGGATTACAAGTGTGCGCCACCACGCCCAGCTAACAATGTTTATTATAAAGACCAGATAAAAGACGAGGACCTAAGACTAAGCTCCACCCTGGGGCAGCTGGTTGGGATAGCCCAATTCAACCACGAAAAGGTAGTGTGTGGCTTGGTGACTTGCTCTTCCCCCCTCTGGGCCTGAGCTGTGCACAGTGTGCTCCTAGACAGTGTGGCAATTCCTCCCTCCTGTGACACTTACCTTCGCGATTAAACTCCTATGTTCCACAGACTGACTAAAATTTGTGCCCATTTCAAATATATTTGTGAGTCCATCTTCACACAAATTCATCCAGTAACGATATTCCTCACGCCCTGGAAGTCGATCCCAAAAAGTCCTGAAGGCTTCCCAGACAGCTTCCTGGCACACTGAGAAATGGACAGAGAGGTGTTTTTATGAAAAGCTAACATGCACTGGGGTTCTCAGAATGACCATGGAATAATTTATTCAGATTCCACTGGGTCCTTTCTGGAGGGACATGGGAATGATTCTCAGTTAAAGTCCTTCTGTATGTACAGTTTAAACTTTTCACTTCTGGAATTTGTACTCCCCACTCTTTTCCTTCCTCCGCCTCTTCTTTTTTGGGGGGGTATGCATGTGCAAGCGTGTGTAAGTAGGAATTGAACCCAGGAGTGTTCTGCCTGTAAGCTATACTTGCAGCTCTTTTAATTTTTTATTTTGAAACAGGGTCTCGCTAAGTTACTGTGTGCTTGGCCTCAAACCTGCGATCCTCCTGCTTTGGTCTCCCAAGTACTGGGATTACAGGTGTGTGCTACCACATCTAGCTACGAAATGTACTTTCAAGCCATGAAAAGATGTGGAGAAAACTTAAATGCATATTGCCAAGTAAAAGAAGTCAATCTGAAATGGCTACATACTGTGCGATTCCAATGGCATTCTGGAAAAGGAAAACTATGAAGACAATAAAAGGACCAGTGGTTTCCAGGGGTTGGGGAGAGAGAGGGATGAACAGGCAGAGCAAAGGGGATTATTTCAAGGCAATGAAAATACTCTATGACACTATAATGGCATATACATATTATTATACATTTGCCAAAACCCAATGAGTATACACAACAAAGAGTGAACCCTCATATAAACTATGAAGCGTAGTTAATAATAATATGTCAATATTGGCACGTCGATTCTAACAATTGTATTACACTAATATAAAATGTTAATGCTGAGGTGTTTGAGGGAGTATGTGGTAACTCTCTGGTCATTCTGCTCAGTTTTTCACTAAGTCTAAAGCTCTTAAAAAATAAAGTCTAGTCAGGCATGGTGGTGCATGATTGTAATCCCAGTACTTGTGAGGCTGAGACAGGAGGAACGCAGGTTCGCGGCCAGCCTCAGCAACTTAGTGAGGCCCTCAGCAACTTAGTGAGACCCTGTTTCAAAATAAAGAATAAAAAATAGGGCTGGGGGGTGTAGCTTGGAGGTAGAATGCCCCTGGGTTCAATCCCCAGTTCCACAAAAAAATAAATAAATAAAGTCTATTCATTTAGAAACAGATATGCCAACTAAAAAAGAAAAATTCAGGAGAAATATATTGCTGTATTAAAATTAAAACTAATTGAATCTATCTGCTACATTATTCCAAACACCAAATCTGAAAGGCTGTTGGCTAGGATGCCAGCTCATTTTGTACAGCACTAGCATACTGCCATCCTGTAAGTATTTCAGAGGTACAGGACTCTGTAGGCAACAGACAGACTGAAATGGGAAGAAAGAGGAGAATGGTAAGGGGGAAGGAAAAATGGAACAGAGATCAAGGAAATTATTTTTCATTGCAAGAAGATTGAATACTCATCATTGAGGTGGAGTCTCTAGACTCAGTCAGGAGACCTAAGTGCTAGACCAAGATTCACCATGTACTAGCTCGATAACCATGAGTAACCCACCTCGCTATTCCTATCATGAGACCTAGCCACTCTACTACTATTACTCAATATAAATGAAACATGTTCACACAAAAAAGTAAATCCAAATGGTCAAAATAAGTTTCTTGATAATCACCAATAACTAAAAACCACCCAAATATATATATAATATAAATTTATGTAAAATATATAAATATATATTAATATATAGTTATATTTTTATGTATTTACATATAATTTATATATACATTTATATATTTATATATAAAATATAACATATATAAATATGTATTATCAAGCTATATATAGCTTTATTTTTTATATAATTTGTGTGTGTGTGTGTGTGTGTTTGTGCGTGTATATGGATTGAACCCAGGGGAATTTTACCTCTGAGCTACACCCCCAGACCTATTTTATAGGGCAATTTCTATTTATTATTTACCATGACAGTAACAGCTAAATCAACATGTTTTAATCTTGATGAGCTGTGCCGATCATTTTTGCTTTTAAGGTCCCTTTTCAGTGACCCCATTCATAGCATCTGTATTTGAAAATCAATTATTCTAAGAGTTTTTTACTTTTCTTTTTGATGGCTTCTTTTTCAATAGTATCTCTGAATTTATAAAAACCAGAGCAAAGTGATCACAAAGCATAAACACATTCCTTAAGTGACTGGTTCTTCCTCCTCACTATTTTAAAAAATAATTTTATTAGAGCATTGCAATGATATATCATAGTGAAGTTTAAAGTGACATAGATATACATGCAGATAGCTCTACTTCCTTTCACATCTCACCCCACTCCTCTCTTCTCCCTCCCCATTCATGTTAGTGAAATTGATAGTAATACCTTCATATATTGCCATAGTATTATTTGAAATGTTTCCTTCCTCAATTCTTGCTTCCCCCTCCTCACTATTTAACCAGCAGCTGAGGCATCTAGATATTCTAATCTATTTAGAAATAATATAAAGTAAAAATCCAAGCAGCAGAAATCATATCTTGATAAATTAACTGTCATTTTCATTCACATTCAGTTCCTTTATTCTCTTCCCACCCAATTTCTAGCATATGTCCAAAATATGAGGTCTATAGCTTTAATTTAAAAACTAAAAGGAAAGCTTACTGCTTTGTCATGTTTTACAGCCCTCAAATACAATCAAGAGAGCTCCTAATACATTGCACCATGTTAACAAACAAAACTATAAAATATATAAATATATGTAATAGCTGGTATTAAATTTTTATTTCATTTTAATAATGTTGGAGTGGAAGAGAAGAAGAACAAAGAAGAGAAAGTAGTATCTCAGACAGAAGGTTCAGATAACCTAGTGTGTGGAAAAACAGTAAGTGTTCAGTAAACATTTGTTGAATAAGTAAATGAATGCATGAATGAACAAGCCTGATCTCACAATCATTCCATCACTTCTCTCCACTTTAACTTACTAATATCACAGCCATGTCATGGCATTTTTTGGCTGCTGAGCAACAGAAAGTAAGGTTTGGAAATCCTCCAAATGTCTAAGAAATGTAGTATAGTCAATTAATCAATGTCAGTAAATGTAAGAATCAGAGAATGAATTCATATAACAAAAAAGGCATGAGTTCAACAATCAGACTGTTTAGCCGGATGTGGTGGCTATGCTTGTAATCCCAATATTTGGGATGCTGAGACAGGAGGATCACAGGTTCTGAGCCAGCCTCAGTAACTTAGTGAGGCCCTCCACAACTTAGTGAGACCCTGTTTCAAAATAAAAAATAAAATAGGGCTGGGAGTGTAGCTGAGAGGGGTGTAGCTGAGAGGGGTGTAGCTCAGAGGTTCAATGTCCCTGGGTTCAATACCCAGTATCACACACAAAAAAAAATCATACTCTTTAACTAAAATAAAATAAAATAAAACAAAACTGTGTTGCTTCAGGGACCACTATGAGAAGTGCTTTCATTTCAGACATAAAAAGTTTCATGTGTCTAACTAGACAGCAACCTACATGAATCTATGGAATGTCTAAATTATAAAATAAACTGATTATATTTTCATGTGTATGAAATAATTTAATAAGCAAACAGGTGAGTATACCCTGGCAAATATATTTTGTGGGCATATGTAGGCAAATTACTATAATAAAAAGTAAAAATTATAACATATATCCAGTAACATAAACCAGCATTTTTGAAGTACTTAAAAAGATTTAAAACATTTCATTTGTAATAATGTAAATGTTCTCTAAAATTACACCTAGTATAGTTTTAGCAATAGCTAAGTTCATAGCTAATAGATAACACTTGCTTCAGTTCTCTCTAAATTATCATAATTTTGACTTAGAATGAGATACAACAAATATAATCGAACTACATTGGAATTTCATCATGGAGCCCATCGATTTGGATGTTTTCTTACCTCGGACTTTAAAGTACTTCACATGGTTTGCCACAGCTTCTGTCACACTTTCATTTGGGCAGATTTTTACTCCATTGGGGAATAGAATAGATCTGCGTCTTCTAAGTAACCACCGTCGCTCAGCCTCTTTGTGGTCCAGAAGCTGTTTCTTTTCAGCAGGTAGAGGAGAGTCTGTAGATTCTTCGGGCAGAAGAAATGAAGCTGCAATCTTAGGTTCTTGGGTCTCTCCTACAGTGAAGGAGGTTTGTACTACAGAGTGAAAGCACAATCAAGCTTCCAATGAAGAATGAAGATGTGGTAGAAAAGGGAACAAACTGACATTCGTGCTACATTTGGATTCTGAATCAATGCTCAGAATACAGACAGGCATGCATCTCTACAGAGGAAAAGAGGAAAGTATCTGACCCTTTTTCCACTTAATTCCTATTCCTTTAATTCAAGATTGTTATCAAAATCAAGTATATGTTCAATTTCAACACAAGAAATAAGGGGAAGTAGGGTTTGAGCCTTGAATTATGAAGTGGGAAACCCCAAGTTACAGGAGATATTTTAAAAGTTTAAATAAAGCAATATGAAAGATTAATAGAGTAGTACTTATTCAATTTCTTACAGCAATCACATCAAGTAATACTATTTTTAAGAGGATATACTACAGATATATAGATGAAAACAAATATAGATGTTTAATTACCTGTTAATGATGGAAGGCTTCCTTCTATCAGGACAAATATCAAAACACCCAGAGAAATCTTCCCCAAAAGAGAAAACATAATCATTTGGGCCAAAACCAAATAAATGAGGAGAAGGCAAAATCCTTAACTGAACATCCAAGGCCCTGGAATTTCCAATAACAAATTGTTACAGGAAAGGCCTAAAATTTAAAAGTTTATGTTTGAGAATGAACAAACACTCCAAAATCATTTTAAATTAGTGTAAATAAAAACGGTGTCCTCCGAAGTAGCTCTCTCTTTTCTGAAATAACCAGCACACTAGGAAAGCAGGAGAGATAAGCTAATTAGAACAGATGGGGAGAGACAATTTCTTTATTCTAATCTAGCTTGCTAAGCTCTTTACTAACACTCTCCTTGCCTTTAACAAGCAGTTCATTTACAAATAATGCTTCATGTATGATTTGCTGATTTTTTTCAAATTTTCTGAACCTATTAGTTTAATCTAATAGATTCACATGTTCTCTGGATTCTCCTAGGACTTAAGATGCATAAGCATAAAATGCCCAGACTTGCTATATCGATCTTCTTCAAAAATAAAGAGCTATACACAAAATAAAATTCGTTTTTGTAATGAAGTTTCCCACAATAGAAAAATCTGAAAATCTTTCACTGTAACCCCTTACTTTGTGTTCTTCCTTATGTATAAAATGCAATAGGAAATAGTAAAGCAAATTCATGGTAGAGCTATTGTGAGGATTAAATTAACTAATTAACTAATTAAATTCTCATAAGATTGCTTAGAATAGTGTCTGACATATAGAAAGTACTAATATATAGTTGTGAAAATAACTTCGTTGCTCAATTTGCTATCAATTGTGAGACCATGGAGAATTCTTAACCAAGAAAGGATTTCCTCTACTACAATGGGATCAGATAAAACTCTGTATTAGAACAGTTGTTTAGAATAAAGCAATTTTGTCAAAATCCCTATAGAAACTAGGATTTACCATCAAATAACAATTAATTTATATTTTATGTATCTCTGGATAAGTTCTCTGGAAAAATAAAAAATGTTCTGTAAAGATCTAAAAACACGTTTCTCTTGAAAATCCTTAACTGTGTTAGTTAAATCTTTTATGCCTTATGAAAAGCCCATCATGTACACCTTTCAATACAGCCTAAAACAAACCAATTTTCAGCCCTTATAAAAGCTAACAAATCTAAATTACCACTAAATACATGTACACAGTAGCATTTGTAAAATATTGACAAATGCATAAGAAATTTGCCAAACTTTATTGTATGAGTGGGAGAAAAAAAACCAAAGTTTTATTAACTAAGAGAAAATTTAAGGTCCTAAGAAACATTTCATGTTGATAACTCAAAATAACAAATATTTGTTAGGTAACAAATATTAGTGAGAAAATATTCTTTTTGATGACCTAGACCAAAAAGCTGAAAATTTTTCTGACAACTACAGCAATCTGGAAACATTTCTGCCTTACACTGAGGAAACCTGAGCTCAAATCCTGCCTTTACCACTTAATATTTTATTTTGGTAAATCGCAAGCTCTTGGACCTGGCTTAATCACCCCCAAAATTAGGTATGATAATCTCTGCCTGTATCATGGGGTTGTTGGTAAGAATTAAGAAATATGAAAATTCTTGGAGAACTAATGCATTGTACACTAGTTGCATACAAGTGTTCATAAAGTCTAAAGAGCTTCCAAGCTTTGGAATTCTCTTTTGCTCCAAACAGGGGGAAAATATTCCTAAATTATATTTGAAGTAGAGAATTTCCTTTAGAACTTCAAAAAAATTAATATATGATTTTGTATAAAACACAATTTGTAGGTCTTCAGAAACCTATACTGTTTTAAAAAAGAAATGTGTAAGCCAGGCGTGGTAACGCCCAGTACTTGGGAGGCTGAGACAGGAGGATCGCAGGTTCGCGGCCAGCCTCAGCTACTTAGTGAGGCC
>PVJS01033482.1:6811-22245 GCA_004027185.1 Glis glis | reverse complement strand
TGGGGATTGAACCCAGGGGCGTTCTACCTCTGTGCTACACCCCGGCCCTATTTTTTTATACTTTATTTTGAAACCGGGTCTCACGAAGTTGCGGAGGGCCTCACTAAGTAGAGAGAGAGAGAGAGACTCAGAGAGAGAGAGAGAGAGAGAGAGCTGAGGCTGACCGCGAACCCGGATCCTCTGGTCTCCGCCTCCCAAAGTACTGGGATTACAAGCGTGCACCACCACGCTTGGCTTTTATTCTTTATTTTGAAACAGGGTCTCACTAAATTGCTGAGGGCCTCACTAAGTAGCTGAGGCTGGCCACAAACCTGCAATCCTCTGGTCTCAGCCTCCCAAGTACTGGGATTACAAGCGTACACCACCACGCCTGGCTCATTTATTTATTTTTGCAGTGCCTGGGCAGGACCTTGCACATGCTAGGCAAGCGCTCTACCATTGAACTAACCTCCAGCCCCTGCATTCAACTCTTAAATTCATTATAGATAGATATTTATGTCTAGGTCCATAAATCTGAGGGGAGCCGAGCCTTAACAACAGTATTTGCTTCCCAAACAGATAGTAGACCAGAGTTTGCTAGAATGTGAAGGTATGTGCATTTGAGCATGACTTTTTTCTCTATAAATTCTAACCTGGATGTGGTGGCACATGCTTATAATTCCAGTACTTGAGAGGCTGAGACAGGAGGATCTCAGGTTTGTGGCCAGCTTCAGCAATTTAGTGAGGCTTTCTGCAACTTAGTGAGACCCTGTTTCAAAATGAATAATAAAATAGGGCTGGGGGTGTAGCTCAGAGGTAGAGTGCCCCTGGGTTCCATCCTCAGTACTACACATAGAAAAATAAATAAATTCTAACCTGGTCGTGGTGGCACACATCTGTAATCCCAGTACTTTGGAGGGTGAAACAGAAGGATCACAGGTTCAAGGCCAGCACGTGCTAACCTAGTGAGACCCTGTTTCAAAATAAAAAATAAGCCAGGTATGGTAGAACACGCCTGTAATCCCAGTACTTGGGGGGGGTGAGACAGGAGGATCACAAGTTTGAGGCCAGCCTCAGCAACTTAGAAAGACCTACAGCAACTTAGTGAGACCCTGTTTTAAAATAAAAGATACAATAGTGCTAAGTGTATAGCTCGGAGGCAGAATGCCTCGGGTTCAATCCCCAGTACCAAAAAATTAAAAAATAAAAAAAATAGGACTTGGGGTGTAGCTTGGAGATAGAATACACCTGGGTTGTATCCCCAGTACCCCCCCCCAAAAAAAATCTAGTACAGGGCCTGGGGATGTAGCTCAGTAGTAGAGCACTTGCCTAGTATGTGTAATGCCCTGGGTTCAATATCCAGCACCGCAAAAACAAAAGACCTTATTAAATACTAGTATTTATTTATTCTTGTTTCTGTGTTTTTGAAACTTGGAGGATAAAATGCTTTTGTGGGTGGGTTGCTTTTACATTTTAAGTGGTTCTAGCAAACATGGGTACTACTTATACTAAGTTTATTTTTATTTCTTTCAGCAAAGAAGTTGCCATTCTCTGCAGTTTCCTGTTGGGTCTTGGGGACAGCTGCTTCAACACCCAGCTGCTCAGCATCTTGGGCTTCCTCTATTCTGAAGACAGCGCGCCAGCCTTCGCCGTCTTCAAGTTTGTCCAGGTAGCCTCTTCAGAGTGTGTGCGGAGTCCTTCTCCTTCAAGCTTTCCCCTGTTTTCTTTGGTGACTAGTTTTGTGGTTTTTTAATGAGAGTCAGGAGCCAGACGTGGTGGTGCACGCTCGTGATCCCAGTACTTGGAAGGCTGAGGCAGGAGGATCGCAGGTTTGAGGACAGCCTCAGCAACTTAGTGAGGTCCTGTTTCAAAATAAGAATAAAATAAGTCTGAGGGTGTAGCCTGGAGGTAGAAGGACCCTGGGTTCCATCCTCAGTACCACACACACACACACACACACACACACACACACACACACACACAAATGAGAGGAGCCAGGGGTGGTGGCGCACACTTATATACCCAGTACTTGGGAGGCTGAAACAGGAGGATCACAGATTCAAGGAGAGCCTCAGCAAGTAGTGAGACTCTCATCAACCTACCGAGACCCTATTTCAAAATTTAAAAAATAAAATAAAATAGGGCTGGGGTGTAGCTTGGAGTTAGAATGCCCCTGGGTTCAATCCCTAGTACCAAAAATAAATAAGTAAGTAAAAAATAAGAGTCAGGAATGTCCTTTGAAAGGATTTGTGAGTTAGACCCTGGGGGCAGTGAGCAGTGGGATTTCCCCCTCACTGGGAGGAGAGATCGTAGGCTCTGGTCTGTGGGGCTCAGACGAGAGGTTTCCTTCCCTAGGTGACAGAGTTGCATCACTCGCCCTGCAGACAAGGGCGTGTCCCACTCTGTGTGCACGTCATTATCCAGTGAGTCTTCGGCAGAGCGTTCTTGGTAGCAGAGACTGTGGCTCGCTTGATTGTCACACTGTCAGGGCAGCTGGCGGTGCAGGCTGGTGGGTTGGCGCACAGCGAAGTCCTATCCAGATGTGGAAAGAGGCGCCAGCTCCGCCAGCCGCAGCTGTTCTTTGGGTCGGGAGCGTTGGGCCGACCGTGGGGCTCTTCCGTCCTGTGTGCATCTTGTGACTTGTCTCGTTTGTCCCCAGTCTATCTGCGCAGCTGTGGCGTTTTTCTACAGCAACTACCTTCTCCTTCACTGGCAACTCCTGGTCATGGTGATATTTGGGTTTTTTGGCACCGTCTCCTTCTTCGCGGTGGAATGGGAGGCTGCCGCCATCGTGGCCCGGGGCTCTGACTACAGAAGTATTTGACGCCCGTGGTGCTGGGAGGGAGGCACTTTCCACGGGACACTGCTGAGTATGGAAAGTCAAAGAATTCAGACTGTTCAATCAGCCAGAGCTGCTGGTAACGTTTACAGATACTAGCTATTTAAAACAAGTGGAAAAAGGGAAACCTGACAAGTATAATTGCTCGAAGATGTTCTTTTCAGTTCATCTATCTGGAATTCCTGATAATCATGTTATAGAATGTAAATGTCTTCTGCTTTCTCCTGTTCCCATTGAAAGATCCCGCCTTGACTCAGAACCCCAGGCCATGTGTCATGTACAGATTCTTGCTGGGTCTGGAGTCTGTTTCGCTACCTAGTGATAGGAAGCATATGCTGCTCCTCGTGGGTCGCTGGGAACCACGCGCAAATAAACAACGACGTGCTGAAATGCAGGCGTCACTCTGAAGAGAGTTCTTCCTCTTTAAATGCTTTGATAGGTTTTGTTACCTCGTAATTCATAGCAAGGAGTGGCCAGTTAAGTATAGTAAAATGAGAGCCGGGCATGGTGGCACACACCTGTAATCTCAGTACTTGGGAAGCTGAGAACGGAGGATCGCAGGTTCAAGACCAGCTTCAGCAACTTTGCAAGACCCTATTTCAAAATAAAAAATGAAGCCGGGTGTGGTGGCACATGCTTGTAATCCTAGTACTTGGGAGGCGGAGACTGGAGGATCCGGGTTCACGGAGACTGGAGGATCCGGGTTCATGGCCAGCCTCAGCTACTTAGGCCTTCCGTAACTTCATGAGACCCGGTTTCAAAATAAAGTATAAAAAATAGGGCCAGGGATATAGCTTGGAGGTAGAATGCCCCTGGGTTCAATCCCCAGCTACTCAAAAAAAAAAAAAAGAAAAGGGCTGGGGATGTAGCTTGGAAGTAGAAAGCTTTTGGGTTCAATCCCCAGCACCATACATACACAACACATACACACAAAAAAAAAATGAGGTGAAAATTGTCTTACGTCTTAAGGTAACATCTGTAAGTGAACAAAAAATTCATTTAGGAAAATAAACACCTTTACTGGGGAAGGACTTTTGCTAGTAATTTTCCTGAAAAAATATAATACAAAAATAAAAAAATCTCAAAAAACCTGTGTTGAAGTCTGAGGTATGGGCAGAGTGTTGTCATTTATATATGATCTTGCAGTAGATGCTACTCAGTCTGGAAATGGGATGTAACTATCTGGGAAAATGTTTAAGTGCGAACTTAACTTTCTTTTGTAAGAGCTCACTTAAAATGTTTATAGTTGAGCCAGGCATGCATGGTGTCACACGTCAGTAATCCCAGTACTTGGGAGGCTGAGACAGGAGGATCACAGGTTCGAGGACAGCCTCAGCAACGTAGTGAGACTCTCAGCAACTTAGCAAGACCATTTCAAACCAAAAGAAAGTATAGTTGAGATATAATTCAGAAACCATAAAATTCAACATTTTAAAATGTACAATGTAAAGCTGGGCATGGTGGCGCACGCTTGTAATCCCAATAACTTGGGAGACTGAGACAGGAGGATCGCAGGTTTGCGGCCAGCCTCAGCTACTTGGTGAGGCCCTCCACAACTTAGACCCTGTTTCAAAATAAAGAATAAAAAAAAAATAGGGTTGGGGCTGGGGGTGTAGCTTGGATGTAGAATGCCCCTGGGTTCAATCCCCAGTATCACCAAAAAAAATGTACAATTTAATATATATATATATATATATATGTATATATTTAGTGTATTCACAGGTTTGGTTGTATAGCTATCACCATTATCTAGAACATTTTTATCACCCCAAAAAGAAACCCCCTGCCTGTCAGCAGACGTTCCCTCTTCTCTACTTTCTGCTCCTGGATTTGCCTGTTGGGAAGTTTCCTGTAAATGGGAGAGCCTACTTTATTTTTTGCAGTACTGGGGATTGAACCCAGTGGTGCTCTACCACTGAGCTACAGCCCCAGTCCTTTTTATTTGTTATTTTGAGACAGGGTCTCAAGTTGCTGAGGCTGACCTCACACTTGCAATCCTCCTGCCTCAACCTCCTGATTAGCTGAGATGATAGATACCAGGCCTGGCACATAAACGGGAGGGCTCACTTTAAATGTGATATTTAGCTATACATATAAAGAGTTTTATGGTGTAGTAAATCCAGCCCAGAGGACAAACAATACCTTGTTTCCCACTTTTTTTTTAAAACCTGCCAGAAATTTATGAAATTTATAGTTGCCTTGAAAATCTGAAGAAAGACAATAAGAGTGTGATTTTCAGGTATTTGATGGCAACAGCAGGGAGTCAGAAAACCCCATAGTTAGCTAGAATCTTCAAGAAATCTCACCTGTGTGGAGTGTTAAACTCTCCTTTCCAACTTGTAAGGTTCTGGCTTTCTTTCTTTTTTTTTTTTTTTTTTTGGTACTGGAGACATTCTACCTCTGAGCTTACACCACCAAGCCGTTTTTATTTTGTATTTTGAAACAGGGTCTCGCTAAATTGCAGAAAGTGTTGCTAAGCTGCTGAGGATCTCACTAAATTGCTGAAGCTAGCCTCCAAACTGCAATCCTCCTGTCTCAGCCTCCCAAATACTGGGATTCCAGGCATGCGTCACTGTGCCCGGCTTGGTTTTCTTTTTTGAAGTTGAGATAACCTTAGCTGGCTTAGTTGACCCTATATAAAAAATTTGTGTATTCTGTTTCGGATTTAACACCCATGATCTGTTAATTGCTTTAAATACATTATTGTTCTAGTTTTCTTCCTTTTTTTTTTTTGGTGTGTGGTACTGGGGATTGTACCCAAGGGCATTCTACCTTTGAGCTACACCCCACCCCTATTTTTATTTGAAACAGGGTCTCACTAGGTTGATGAGAGTTTCACTACTTAGGCTGTCCTCAAACCTGTGATCCTCCTGTCTCAGCCTCCCAAGTATTGGGATTACTGTGTGCCACCACACCTAGCTTTTCTTTTAGTTTTCTGATGCAGTATAATAAATCACCCCAAAACCTGTTTAGAGCAACACGCGCCTATTACACCATGGTTCTGTGGGTCAGGAGTCGGTGCGGCGCTCCTGCGGGACTTGGGTCTGGAGGTGGGCTGGGCCCGGTAGAGAGCCCCCACCTGGCTCTTGGACTGAGGGGGGCTTAGTTTCATGCAGCTGTTGGCTGAAGCCCATCCTCTGTCCTTGTCATGTGGCGCTCTCCTCAGGGCAGCTTCCAGTGTGGCAGTCATGTTCACCAAAGAAAGCAAGCAGGAAAAGCCAGAGGTCGCGGTCTTTGATAAGAGTCTGGAACATGACCTTCCAGCCCTTCTGCCTTCAGTCAGCTGAAGCAAGTCCCTCGCAGTTCCAAGCCCTGCTCAAGGGGAGGGGAGCACACAGGTGTGAGGACCAGGAGGCGCGTCACTGGGAGCCTTGCACCGGGCTGCTGGTCACCCCGAGGCTTAGGTCAGGAGAGAACGGGGTCCTACCTGCCCGAGTCCCTCATGCTCCCAGGCCCTTGCTGCACTGCTCTTAGTGGAGCTGTAAAGCTATGCTGGCAGAAAGAGGGTTAATGACACATGTTTTAAGCCAGGTGCTGTGGCCCACGTCTGTAATCCCAGTACTTGGGAGGCTGAGACAGGAAGATCAGAGGTTTGAGGGCAGCCTTAGCAACTGAACAAGACCCTCAGCAACTTAGCAAGATCCTGTTTCAAAATAAAAAGCTGGGCATGGTGGCGCACGCTTGTAATCCCAGTACTTGGGAGGCTGAGACTGGAGGATCGTAGGTTTGCAGCCAGCCTCAGCTACTTAGGCTCTCTGCAACTTAGACCCTGTTTCAAAATAAAGAATAAAAAATAGGGCTGGGGGTGTAGCTCAGAGGTAGAATCCCCTGGGTTCAGTCCCCAGTACTGCAGGAAAAAAAATTAAAAAATAAATAACAAGCCAGTCACCATGGCGCAGGCCTCTAATCCCAGTACTTGGGAGTCTGAGACTGGAGGATTGCAGGTTCGAGGCCAGCCTCAGCAATTTAGTGAGACCCTGTTTCAAAATAAGAAGAGCTGGGGGTGTAGCTTGGAGGTAGAATGTCCATGGGTTCAATCCCCAGTATCAAAAGAAGAAAAAAGACACACGTTTTAATCCAAGGAAAATGTAGTTTATCACTGCTTACAGGACTCCTGGCGGTGGTTGTCAGAGGAAAGTGAAACCCCGAGATGATCCATTGAGGGGGGCAGGAGCCCAGCTCTCCCCGGCCTGTTGTACACTTGCTCTGTTCTGTATTCATTTTAAGTTGTATACTCAAGATTTGTGTTTTGAGGGGTTGTGTTATTTCTCAGTTTTTGTGTCAATAAAATAGTGATCATGGGAGACTCTTTAGATGACCTGGTAACAACACTAAGGCCATCTTTTAAATTCTCAGCATTAGTTATTTAAAAATGAAATGTGATAATGAAATAAAGAGTTTTAATTTTTTTTCCTGCTTGTCTCATATACTCTGTTGAACAATTTTATTTTCATGTCTTGGCTTGGGCTCACATGGTGTGTATGTTACACATGAATGTGCCGTGTTTGCTGCAAGTTTCATATTGAATACATTGAAATTGGGCTTAGAAACTGGGCGTGGTGGCGCACGTTTGTAATCCCAGTACTTTGGAAGGCGGAAACCGAGCCACACTGTGTGCATCAACAGCCTAGGCACACTGAGCTGCGCTTGCAAGTTAGTGCCAACCCAGACACCAGCCTGTTGCCTTACCTGTCTTTTGCACCGTGCCAAAGCAGGCAGAGTTGGGGTCTTACCCACAAGGTAGGACCACGTATCCCTCGCCACTGTGTCAGAAAAACCTAGGGAGGGAAAAGCGTTGAAATGAACTAGCACTGATTTTATTTTTCCAGGCATTTAGAGCTACTGTCTTTAGGATTATTCTATCTTTATTTGTTTGGTACTGAGGATGAAACCCAGGGGCATTCTACCTCCCAGCTACACCCCCAGCCCTTTTTATTTTGAAACATGGTCTTGCTATGTTGCTGAGGGACTTGCTAAGTTGCTGAGATTGTCCTCAAACCTGTGATCCTCCTGTCTCAGCCTCCCAAGTACTGGGACTACGGGTGTGTGCCGCCATGCGCAGCTTCTTGTTTTTGAGAGTTGTATATTGAGGTTAACAGATTAGAATCTCCAGTTTCTGTGTTCTATGTCTTTCCAGACTTGGTGTCAGGGAATCACAGAATTCATCTCAAGGACTTTCTCATCTCTCTTTTTTTTTTTTTTTTTTTTTTTTGCGGTACTGGGGATTGAACCCAGGGGCATTCTACCTCTGAGCTACACCCCCAGTCCTATTTTTTATTCTTTCTTTTGAAACAGGGTCTCACTAAGTTGCGGAGAGCCTCACTAAATTGCCGAGAGCCTCACTAAATTGCTGAGGCTGGCTGCGAACCCAGATCCTCCTGTCTCAGCCTCCCAAGTACTGGGATTACAAGTGTGCGCCACCACGCCCTATCTTTCTTTTAACCCCTCTTTCTAGGCACAGCTTCTTGGAACATTGGAACAAATGTCAAAGACCAGGATAGCAAGGATTTGAGTCATTTTGATAGAATATGTGTATCCTCCTTTATTTTCTCACATTGAAATATGTAACTGGAAAAAAATTCTTTGCACTGTGTCCTGTCTGGTTCTGCTACTTGGTCCTCCAAGAAAATGGAAACCTTGGGTAAGCTGGCCAGCCTCAGCTCTCTTGCTCTCTCTCCCTGTCTCTCTCTCTTTCTCTCTCTACTTAGTGAGTCCCTCCGCAACTTTGTGAGACCCGGTTTCAAAAAATAAAGTATAAAAAATAGGGCCGGGGGTGTAGCGCGGAGGTAGAACGCCCCTGGGTTCAATCCCTGGTACCGCAAAAAAAAAAATAAATAAATAAATAAATAAATAAAGAATAAAAAATAGGGCTGAGGGTGTAGCTTGGAGGTAGAATGCCCCTGGGTTCAATCCCCAGTACCACAAAAAACAAAACAAAACAAAAACTGAAGGACGTTGCCTCGGCACTGTAGGTGTCTTCTAGCATATTTTTTTTTTTCAGTCACTAAGTAGCTGAGGCTGGCCATGAACCTGCGATCGTCCTGTCTCAGCCTCCCAAGTACTGGGATTACAAGCGTGCACCACCACGTCTGGCTCCATTTTATTCTATTTTTATTTTTATTTATTTGTTTTGGTACTGGGGATTGAACTCAGGGGCATTCTACCTCCAAACTATACCCCCAGCCCTATTTTATTTTTTATTTGGAAACAGGGTCTCACTACTTGCTGAGGCTGTCCTTGAACCTGTGATCCTCCTGTCTCAGCCTCCTAAGTACTGGAATTACAGATGTGTGCCACCACACCTGGCTTATACCCATTTTATAAAGAGAAAAACCAAAGCAGAGACAGACTTAAGTAACATACCGTAGATGGCACAGCTGGTGAATGTTGGGGCTGAATTAATCCCAGATGGTCCACTTCAGGACCTAGACAGTTAACAGCTGTGCTACAGCTGTGTGCCTCAGGGGGCTGTCACCGTGTTAGGGTGAGCATGATAGCTCCGTAGAGAGTCCTAAGGAGTTCCCCAGCCTGGGAAGAGGAAATGCACCTCAGGGCCCCCAGGGTCCTTGGGTGTGTGAGGAAAATAATTTTTTTTTTTTTTTTTTTGCGGTACTGGGGATTGAACCCAGGGGCTTCTACCTCTGAGCTACATCCCCAGGCCTATGTTATTCTTTATTTTGAAACAGGGTCTCGCTAAGTTGCGGAGGGCCTCACTAAGTAGCTGAGGCTGGCCGCGAACCTGCGATCCTCCAGTCTCAGCCTCCCAAGTACTGGGATTACAAGCGTGCACCACCAACGCCGGGCTAGGAAAAGAATTTCAACACGCACCAGAGAAAAGACAGATGTTTAACTCAAGGAAAAGGGAGGTACACGTTCAGGGAAACACGGGCCACCTCAAGATGTGAGAGCAGCAGCCCCGAATTCTTCAGTCTCTTTTTATATGCACTGGAGATGGGGAGGGGGTTGGTAGAGGTGCTCGGCGGGAAAATGCCTCCTTTCTTTGAAGTTTTTCCTCGGGCAGAAGATGTGGATTCCCTCGGGACAGAGCTTCCCAGAGCTTCCAGGAGCAGAGAAGAAGAGTCTGATGGCCAGCGGGTGGTCAGCTGAGTATAAGGCTTTTAACAACAGGTGTGATCTTTTGGAGTTGTGGTGGAAAGTGAAATTCTTTCTCTTCCAAAACTAATCGCCTCAGGAATTTCAGATGTGAAGCTAGCCCATTGTGTTCTTAAAGATAATGGGTCTTAGCTGGGTGTGGTGGTGCACACTTGTAATCCCAGTACTTGGGAGGCTGAGACAGGAGGATTGCAGGTTTGCGGCCAGCCTCAGCTACTTAGTGAGGCCCTCTGCAACTTAGTGAGACCCTGTTTCAAAATAAAGAATAAAAAATAGGGCTGGGGGTGTAGCTCGGAGGTAGAATGCCCCTGGGTTCAATCCCCAGTACCACACACACACACACACAAAAAAGATATGGGTCTATGGGTCTTGCCTCTTTGGGCAAGCCTTGCAGGGAAAGCTAAGGACTTTAGATTTTTAAAACTATATTCTCCTTCCCTTCCCAACTTGTCTCCTTTCTACCTAAAATTTTCTCTCTTCTATTCTACCTCATCAACCGCAGGATGCCGGGACTGTCATAGCCAAAGCACCACAAAGCCAACTTGTTTTTCACTTACTAGGGGAACTGTGGACAGGACATGGAGTAGCTGTCCATGTCCTAGTCAGCAGACCTCGTCAATATGTGGGTTACTTGGTGTGTGGAGGGGATTAAGGTGCAGATGGAATTAAGGCTCCTCAGCCGGTCTCGAGGTGGGAGATTTTCCCCGGGTTATCTGGATGGGCTCAGTATAATCAAAAGGTCCTTAGAAATGAAAGAGAGAGACAGGAGGGCCAGGCTCAGAGAGCAGTGCCACATGCCAAGGGCTTGATCCCAGAGCCATGCAATAGGGTGGCCTCGAAAGCTAGAAAAGAGCCGGGCGTGGTGGCGCACGCCTGTAATCCCAGTACTTGGGAGGCTGAGAGGAGGATCGCAGGTTCGAGGACAGCCTCAGCAAGTAGTGAGGCTCTCATCAACCTAGTGAGACCCTGTTTCCAAATAAGAAATAAAATAGGGCTGAGGGCGTAGCTCAGAGGTAGAATGCCTCTGGGTTCAATCCGTAGTACCACAAAAAAAAAAAAAAAAAGAAAAAGAAAAAGAAAAAAAAAAACACTTCTTTGGACACAGAGAGGAAAGACTTGCTTTCTGGGAGTCACCTGCGATCCCCCCTCCAGGTAAACAGCCTTCCCCTCTGGGGCCCTGTCTCTCTGTGTGAGCTGGGCCATTCATCCCTGGGTAATAGTCACTCACAGTGGATTGTTGCTGTTATTAATCTTTTTTTAAGAAAGAAAATGACACACATGATAACCTGTTTGAGAAAGCCCCTTGGTGGTATGTAATTATTTGTTTTCTGGCTGCAGAACAATGAGTCTAGTGTGTCGCTGTTTCTACTTTTCCTACTGCGACAGAACGACGGGTTGCAATGTAATGACCCCAGATGTGTTTCTGTGTTTTGATGCAGAAAGTATACTTAGGATTTCCTGTATTTATCCTAGAAATACCATACCTGGCTGGGGGTTTGGCTCAGTGGTAGAGTGTGTGCTTAGCACACATGAGGCCCTGGGTTCACTCTCCACCACCAAAAAGCCAAAACAAATAAAAAATTTATATATGTGTGTGTGTGTGTGTGTGTGTGTGTGTGTGTGTGTGTGTGTGTACTATACCCATCTTACACATGTGACAGGGTAGCTGGGTGCACATGCCTATAATCCCAGTACTTGGGAGGCCGAGACAGGAAGATTGCAGGTTCAAGGCCAGTCTCAGTACTTAGCAAGACCCTGTTTCCAAATAAAAAATAGAATAGGGCTGGGGTGTAGCTTGGAAGAAGAATGCCCCTGGGTTCAATCTCCAGCACCAAAAAAGAAACAACAAAAAACCAACAAAAACAAACACACAAAAAAACCCCAACAAAAAACCCCAAAACAAACAAAAAAACAGTTGTCTTCCGTTGCCTACCTTGGTGTGCAGATGGTCCCCCATGGTTTATCATGGCAAATGTGTTCCAGGGTGGCAATCCCACAGAAACTCATTTTCTCTGGAGAGCCTCTCTCTCCTGTTATTTTAGGGTGACTGCAACTTCCAACATTAAATACATTCAATATATATATATATTTTGCGGTACTGGGGATGGAACTCAGGGGCATTCTACCTCTGAGCTACACCCCAGCCCTATTTTTTATTCTTTATTTTGAAACAGGGTCTCACTAAATTGCGGAGGGCCTCACTAAGTAGCTGAGGCTGGTGGCGGACCTGCGATCCTCCTGTCCCAGCCTCCCAAGTACTGGGATTAACAGCGTGTGCCACCACACCCGGCTAGCCCTCTGCGTTTTTATGCGTCCAGTGGAATTTGGGGTTCTCTGGCCATAAGCCGCGCTTGCTTGATGAAAGCAGGAGTCAGCTCTGCCTCTCTCAGTGTCACAGAAAAGGTGTGTTCCCTCTTGTCTGCCCTCTACCCCGGCAAGTGTCCATGATGCTGGGCCCTGAGGGAGGTGAAGTCTTTGTGGGCAATAATAATAAAATAGGGGGGTGTAGCTCAGAGGTAGAACACCCCTGGGTTCAATCCCTAGCACCAAAAAAAGAAAGATTAAAAAAAAAGACAACTTTATATAATCTGACTTTTCTGAGCCCTTTCAAGACATTCTCCCTTCGGCCTCTCACGACCTCAGTGGGAAAGTTAGGAGACAGATTAGCATCTTCATATTGGGGCTCAGGACGGGAACTCAGAGAGGTGGGGACCTGCCTAGAAGGCAGGTAGGTGGCAGCCAGCTCCAGAATAGAAACCTTTGTCTAGGGCTCACTAGATTGTTGGGTTAACTAGGAGGTTATTCTAGTCTACTTTTATTCTTATTTAATTTTTTTTCTAGTTTTTAAAACTAGAAGTTGAATTTAGCATACGGTATTTCCCCCCCTCCCATCCAGTCCAAGAGAAGTTGGCTACAGAAGCACCCGGAGGAGTTTGCTGGAGTTGCTCAGGCCGGGGGGAATGTATCTCCATCCTGAGATGCGGTTGTGTTGAGGGTCTGGTAGAGTTGGGGGTTAGTGTTATACAGTGGGGAGAGTGGGTTCAGATGATCTCAGAAGCACAGAGGAGTGATCAATTGTTGAAATTTCCCAGGCACTCCTGACTTTCAAGCAGCCAACTGAGATGCTCAGGACTAATCTGAGCCCCAGGTGACGGCACTGGCTGACAGCCTCACCTGTCCGTCTTTCTGTTATTGGAAACCGAAGGTATCCACCGTAAAGCCAATTTAAACCCAGTCGAGCCTGCCAGTATTAACACTTTTGCCCAAAGACAGGAAAAATGGCAGAGCCTGCCGTAGAAAGGTCTCGTTGCACTTTTCCCGAGTCGCAGGGAGTGAAGAGATGAAAAACGACCCGGGGGCGCTGCAGGGTGAATTTCATTTCATGCAAAGAAAAAACGAGATTAAAAATATTTCAAGGCATGAAAGAACCTTCGAGTGCCTGCAAATGATCCAGCAGTCACAGGTGCTGGGGGGAAGCAGTAGGATGGGGCGGGTGTGTGTGCAGTCAGGGCACATGGTGTCCTGGTCCCTTGTAGCTGCCCGAGAGGGGGGAGGGAGGAGTCCCAGAGAGATTCTCTATGTCTCTCAGAGTCAGAGGACACCTGTGCTGTTTGTGTCCCTGTGGTTTTCAGTCTACCAAGTCCTGCAGGCACATCTCTCTCGTCCTGTAAGAGCAGCAGGGCTTCCTCTTTTCCTCTTCTGTGGCCCAGAGTCTGGTTCTTTCACATGCCCCTCTTGAGAATTCTAGAGCAGGGCTTCTCAGCCTGGCTCTTTGCCATTTGGAGCCAGATCTCTTTTGTTGTTTGTTTTTTGGTACTGGGGATTGAACCTAGGGTGTTCGACCTCCAAGGTACACCTCCAGCCTTCCCCCCTTTTTCTTGAAACAGGGTCTCACTAAGTTGCTGAGGCTGGCCTCCAACCTGCAATCCTCCTGTCTCAGCCTCCCAAGTACTGGATTACAGGCATGCACCACCACTCCCAGCATGAAGTTTTACTTTTAATGCAGACTATAGACCACAGGAAATACTCTGCATGTCAGGATGGGCTCACTCAGGAGCCATGTAGTTCCTCCCAGCCCCTATGACTTTGGCCAGTTATCTATTAAGCGGATCCTGCTTATCATAGGGAGGAACAGGTGGTAGATAATCCCAACTGTACGGAACAAAATTCAAGTCATGCTCACTTATTGGCATGCATCCTGCAAATGTCAAGCCCCTGCTGCACGCTGGGGAAGGAACCACACAGGAAGCAGATGCCGCAGGGTTCTGACTGCCCAGAACTTCTAGTGAAACAGCACCACGCAGAGGGCTTCGCAGATGCTGGACACAAACCTCTGGTGTGCACAGGAGAACGAGCCAGGATTTCCCCAGATGGTGCAGTGGAGCTTGCTTAGCAGAGGGTAGCGCTGGGCTTGCAGGTCTGAACAAAGCCCTGCACCAGACACGGCCAGGCCCAGCTCGGGTACCAGGCCCAGGCAGGCTTTCTCGCCCCCGGTGTCTTCTTTCCTCTTGACACTGTTGCCTCTGCCGTGGAGGATGAGGAGGGACTGCAACCGAGAAGCCCGGATTCTGGTTCCAGCTGGGCATCTGTAGGAAGGCCACACACTCTCTAAAATCTAATTTCCAGCCGGGCGTGGTGGCTCACGCTTGTAATCCCAGTACTTGGGAGGCTGAGACAGGAGGATCGCGGGTTCACGGCCAGCCTCAGCTACTTAGTGAGGCTCTCAGCAACTTAGTGAGACCCTGTTTCAAAATAAAGAATAAAAAAATAGGGCTGGGGGTGTAGCTCGGAGGTAGAATGCCCCTGGGTTCCATCCCCAGTAAGACATCTTACCTCTGAGTTACACCACCAGCCCTTTTTAATTTATATTTTAAAAAAGTTTTTTTGGTGGCACTGGGGATTGAACTCAGGGGCATTCTACCTCCGAGCTACACCCCCAACCCTATTTTTACTTTTATTTTGAAACAAGGTTTTGCTAGGTTGATGAGAGTCTCACTACTTGCTGAGGCTGTCCTCGAACCTGTGATCCTCCTGTCTCAGCCTCCCAAGTACTGGGATTACAAGCATGCACCACCACGCCAGTGCTGGCTAGTGTTTCTAGCCAAGAAACTCTCTCAACCAGGTGAGGAACCTGCCAGTGCCCAGTCTGCCACTATTTGTGATCATGCCCCTGGCCCACGAGACGCCATCAACCCTTAGCTGGCGGCTCAGGTTAATTCCACATGCCTGAGCAGAGCTTTCAGCCATGGCCCTCTAGCCCTTAAGTCCTGCATTGCTTGTGAAAGGGACAGGTTCTAGCTGGAGCAGGTCTCTTTCCAACCACGAAGTGCATAGAAATCAATGCACTAAGCCGGGTGTGGTGATACACACTTGTAATCCCAGTACTTGGGAGACTGAGACAGGAGGATCGCAGGTTCGCAGCCAGCCTCAGCTACTTAGTGAGGCCCTCTGCAACTTAGTGAGACCCTGTTTCAAAATAAAGAATAAAAAATAGGACTGGGGG
>PVJS01033481.1:0-22146 GCA_004027185.1 Glis glis | reverse complement strand
TTAGAATGTGGTGTATGATTGGTAGCACGAAGAATTTTGAATTCTTAGGGTAAGGTTCGATTCCTTTAATTCTAGAAATAAGAGGATTTAAACCTCTATGATTTACTCTATCAAAGTAACTCTTTTGTCAGACATATTTCTAAGTTTGTGGGGGAATATTTGATAGTATGATAGGGAGAGTAACATGTCATATACAGAGGGCCAATGTTAAGGGTAAAAAATTTTTTCATAATAAGTGTATGAGGTGGTCATATCGAAATCGTGGGTAAGAGGCTCGGAATTATAGAAATGTGGAAGTAAGAATATTATGAAGCTAAGTGTAAAGGTTTCAGGGAAGTAAATATTATTTAAAGCTCCTAAGAAGAGGGTGGAAGTCAGGGCATTTATTATAATGATGTTTGTGTACTCTGCTATAAAGAAGAGGGCGAATGGTCCTGCTGCATATTCTACATTAAATCCAGATACAAGTTCTGATTCTCCTTCGGTTAAATCGAAGGGGGCCCGGTTGGTTTCGGCTAAGGTGGAAATAAATCATATTATTGCTAGTGGTCAAGTAGGTAAAATAAGTCAAATATGTTCTTGTGTTTGTGTGAGTATGGATAGGGTAAATGATCCATTATATATTAAAGTTGAGAGGAGGATAATGGCTAAAGTAACTTCATATGAAATTGTTTGGGCTACTGCTCGTAGGGCTCCAATGAGGGAATATTTAGAGTTGGAAGCTCATCCTGATCATAAAATAGAATAAATGGCTAGACTTGATGTGGCTAGAATAAAAATTATTCCTATGTTTATATTGATTAGTGGTTGTGGCATGGGGAGAGTAATTCATATAGTGAATGCTAGGGTGAGAGCTAGTGTAGGTGCAATAGTGAATAGACTTATTGATGAGGATAAAGGTCGCAAAGGTTCTTTAATAAAGAGTTTTATAGCATCAGCAATTGGTTGAAGTAAGCCATAAGGTCCAACGATATTTGGTCCTTTGCGGAGTTGTATATATCCAAGGATTTTTCGTTCGATTAGAGTAAGAAATGCTATAGCTAAAAGGATAGGGATAATTAGGGAAAATAGGTTGACAATAAACATGTTGTTAAGGAGAGAATTTGAATCTCTGAAAATAAAGTTTTAAGTTTTACACAATTACCGGGCTCTGCCACCTTAACAAACCCTGGTCTAGGGTAAGATATGTAAGAGTTTTAAATTAAGATTGATTCATTTATAATACTTAGGGCATGTTATTGACATAGGCCCTGCTTTCCTTGTCATTTCGTACTGGGGAGAGCTTAAAAATAGATAGAAACCGACCTGGATTACTCCGGTCTGAACTCAGATCACGTAGGACTGTTAATCGTTGAACAAACAAACCGTCAATAGCGGCTACACCATTGGGATGCCCTGATCCAACATCGAGGTCGTAAACCCTATTGTCGATATGGACTCTAAAATAGGATTGCGCTGTTATCCCTAGGGTAACTTGTTTCGTTGATCAAAAATTTTGGGTCAATTGGATACATTTGATTTTGACTTGTTTGTCTAGATTTTATCTTTCGGAGGTTTGTTTATGCTCCGAGGTCACCCCAACCGAAATTTCTAACTTAATTATTTTTTGGTTATTCCTAATGGAGAGTTAGTATAAAATTTAAGTTAGCTAATTGAATCTCCATAGGGTCTTCTCGTCTTATTATTGTATTCCAGCCTCTTCACTGGAAGGTCAATTTCACTGATTGGAAGTAAGAGACAGTTAAACCCTCGTTAAGCCATTCATACAAGTCCCTAATTAAGGAACAAGTGATTATGCTACCTTTGCACGGTCAGGATACCGCGGCCGTTAAACGAAAGTCACTGGGCAGGCAGTGCCTCTAATACTTGCTATGCTAGAGGTGATGTTTTTGGTAAACAGGCGGGGTTAGTATTTACCGAGTTCCTTTTACTTCTTTTAATCTTTCCTTGAATGCATACCTGCATTAACATGGGCTTTATGTTTGGTGAGGATGAGACTCCCACAAAAGGAGACAATGTGACCTACAACCTAATGACTCAGTACATCCCATTACCTTCACAAATTCAATAGACAGCTCCTTCATTAATGCCTCACTCCAATAAGTCCATCTGTTTTAAATACTAAAGGATTGGCTGTACAAAACTTTATTTGATGAACATAATTCAACTTTCTACCCCTAAAAAAAACACTTAACCTAAAGAAGGTTGTCAGGGGCCACTTGTAGTTGCAGGGAAGGTTTTAGTGGTGAGATCCCCAGAGAGAAGAAAGTGTGCGGAATCGCCATCAGAACAATAGCAGCTTTATTCTACAGACTGGTCCCTCATAAAGATTTCTGGGCAAAATGGCGTGTTGCATTTTGTCTAGTTATGCTTATATAACTAAGTGCACATTTGTGCTTGTGCAGGATGAGCAGGGTCATGTCCTTAAAGCTGGCCTATACTTTCTCTGGGCCCCACACTCTATCCCCTACATGGTGGCGGTGTGTGACTTGACCCAGAAAGCATTGCATTGGGCCCAAAGACCACAACAGCAGCAGAGGGTGCAACAGGTGACTGTTAGTCCTCCAGCCACACAGGTGAGGATAGTCAATACTCATCTCCAGGAGGAGCCCAGTGAGTTTTATCAAGTTACAAGCAGGTCCTCCTGTAAACCTGTACCACAGGATAAGCAAAACCCAGGCCCATAGCCATATCTGCAGCTGTCAGGATGTATTGGAATCCTTTGTCTATTGGCAGTGGTCCAATATAGTCAACCTGCCATTCCTGTAAAGGTTGACTACCTCAGGGAACCTGTGTCATGGTTGCAGGAATCCTATGTCACTGTGGTGGTGTTCTGCACACCAAGGACACTGTTGTACAGCATCTTGTGCTTGAGTGTGGGTAAGAGGTAATCCCCACTGCTGGGCTACAAGCCTCATAGTGCGGGGTACCTACATGTCCTGGCTTTTTATGTAACCACAGTGCTACCGACAAGGGCTCCAGGGGTAGTTGGAGAGCCCAAACTTGCTCTAAAGCATCAGCAGTATCATTACCCAGGGTCTGTAAAGTCCTATGCCCCAAAACATGATATATAGTAGCTTTTTTTTGGATACTCCCTTTCTGCATATCCTCCCCCATATCCTTGACCCACAATGGGTAGTGCCCAATCAACCAGTCTTGTGCTGCCCATGGGGCAGCCATAAGTTTAACTCCTGATAAACTACCCAACTGTCTGTATAGACATGCAAAGGCCCAGTCTTTTTCATGGGAACTAACAAGACCACCTGGAGCTCTGCCCCATTGGCTAGAGCATTCAGCACTGGTCTCATACCAATAGGTTTTTGTGGCAGGCTATAAAGCTACAGCCATCCACATGGGCAGCTGCCATGACAGCAGCCATTGATATATGACACTTCCATGGGTATTGGGGCTTTCCCTTTTTCATAGGGAATTGAGGCATCTAATACTTTCTTGGATACCATGCTTCTGCAGGTATTAGGGCTTTCTCTTCCTCACAGGGACTTGGAGAGTTTACCACTTCTGTGGGTTCCACACTTCCACTGATATTGGAACTTTCCCTTCCTCATAGGGACTTGGGGCATCTCCCACTTCCATAGGTTCTCAGGGAGCTATTGCTCAGAAATGTACTGGCCCCAGCAGAGTAGGTAGTTGTTCAAACAAAGGAATACTAGGAAACTGTGCTCATTGCTAAAATATGTGCCCCATTTGGTTAGAGTGGGTGTTTGTGCTACCCCTATCTGGGGGACACAAATCCAAGACCATAACCAGCCTTTAATAGGGTAAGGGAGGTCTGCACCATCACTGACGGACTCAATACCTGTAATGGTTTAACAAGCTAAGAGGGCAGAATATATGGCCACTAGCTATTTTTCAATGAGAGAGTAGTGTGCTTTTGCTCCTTTCCATAGTTGTGACCAGAACCCAATCTGGACTTTCTGGCACTTTGTTTTTGCCATAACCCCCATCCAAAGCCTGCATCATCCACTTGGACTGGTAGCAGAAAAGGAAGGGCAGGGGCTACTACTTTTACAGTAGGTTGCGCCTATGCCACCAACTTCTTGGTGGGAGTAAATGCAGTTTCCATTTCAGAGGTCCAATCCCAAGGTGCCCCCTTAGGGGCAAGGTGGTGTAAGGGTTGCATAAGCATAGCTAAGTGGGGTATAAATATTTGCCAAAATCCCAAAAGACCCAGATATGTCTGTATCTGACAGATTTCGGTTGAGGATAGGCTTGTATTTTGTCTATCACTGCTTCAGGTATCACCTTTGTCTTACACGACCAGACAAGAATTTGACAGAATACCCAGGTCTCTGGACCTTGTTGTTATTGACAGCCCATGTCCATTCCTGGAGAGAAGCTCGGAGCCTGCATGCAGCTGCATCTATCTCTGCAAGAGAATCATAGGTTAGCATACTATCATCGATATAATGGAACAACCACACAGCCTCAGGCTTCTTCCAGGAGGCTAAATCCTGTGCCACTAGACCAGGACACAAGGTGGGACTATGCAGGTGTCCCTGGGGCAATACCAAAAAGGTCCACTGCTGCCCTTTCCAGGTAAAAGCAAATTGTTCTTGTATTTCCGGATAATGTCAATGGAGAAAAAAACACTTGTGAAGTCTACAACATCATGGAACTATCCTACTTCATGGAACAGATGATCCATCAGTTCTGAGATGTTGGGTGCTGGTGCATGCAAGCGTGGTGTCACTTTATTTAGCTCCTGGTAGTCTACTGTCATGCTCCAGGAACCGTCCAATTTTTGTACTGGCCATACAGGAGAATTGAATGGGCTATGCAATGGCTAGATCATACTTCTGTCTTGTAGCTTCAGTATTGTTTGTCCCATTTCCGCATGCACTCCTTGGTAACTTGCACTGCTGTACATTCATTATCCTCGTGGCTTGGGGAAGTTGTAAGGAAGCTTGATGGGGATGCCTTCTAGTAATAGTCTAGACACACCTGTTGCTGGAATTCTCTGATAGTTGTCTAAACAGCCAATTCCTGCAATATGTCCACCCCCAGGTTGTACTCAGCTTGGTTTGGGTGAAGTTGTTTCCAGAGCGCCAAAAGTAGTTCATTGGGCTGGCATTTTATCTTCTCCTCATAGGCAGCAATGCTGTTTGTAAGCTGTTGTTGCCACTGCTCTACCATGTCCAGCACTCATCCTGTGGCAGCTGCAGGGGTGGCTTCCTGCAGCACCTTAGCCCTGCCTTTCCACGGTCCACTCTGGCAGCCTCCAGGTCTCCTTTAATCCTCCTTGGAGGTCGTGGTCCCTTTAAGCTTCTGGAGTGGAGGTAGGGCCAGGCCTCCCAAACTGGAAGCTGGTTGAGTGTGTCACTTCCTCCCAGAAGCAGCCTGAGCAGTCTCCAGCATGACAGTGCATAGGGCTGAGGGCCACAGTGGCTGTTGACATGGGGTTGGGTAAGGGTCCGGTGGGTTCTGCTCTTATTGGCTGTCTCCTCTGCCTGCCGAGCCCCACTCTAGCAGTGCCAGGGGCCTGGCTGTTGCAGCTCCAGCACTTTTAAAGTCTCCTAGACTTCTTCCAGCTGGGGATATACATCATCCCAATCTTCCTGTGAGGTCCACAGTATCAAATAGGCTATTACCAGGAACCACAGGGAGGCCAGCTACCACATTTCCTCCAACCTGGGTTGTTCCTCCCGGGGCTGCTGCTCCAGAGGGGCACTGGGGTACTCACTTAATCCTGCAAGCTACACCAAGTGTCAGAGGCCAGCCATGGTTGCAGGACATTTTGGCCGTGAGATACCCAGAGAGAAGAAAGCATACAGAGTCACCATCAGGAGAACAGCAGCAGCTTTATTCTTTAGACCTGTTCCTTATATAGGGTTTTGGGTAAAATGGTGCACATCTACACAAGCATGGATGTGTGCAGGCATGTTGTGTTTTGCCCAGGTATGCTTAAATATCTAAGTGTACCTTTGCAACTGCGCAGGATGAACGGGGTCATGTCCTTGGGCCCTTCAGGGGCGAATAGCCAACAAAATGTACTGAGTGCCTTTTTATGTACCAGACTCTAATCTAAAACCATACCTCCCATCATCTATTTGAGTCCTCACAATGATTTTATGAAGCAGATACCATTACCATGTGCTTAGCAGGTCTTCAGCAGAATAGGAATTGTCTGGGTGAATTTTGAAAGAATTATTCCCTCTTTACAGATGAAAATGCTGAATCTTAGAAAGGCCAAGTTATTTACTTAGGGCACATTCAACTGCCAGTGATAGAACCATGGCTCAGGTTCATATAAATTCGATGCCAAAATTATATTCTCAGCCCCAAATCCTAAGATTCTTTTCGTGTTTGATGAATCAAGTAGAAATTCCTTGTTTTTCTTCTGAACAGATCTCTATAATCAAAGATACAAGAACAATTTGTCCCTTCCTTTAAAAGAGCATGTTGATCCATATTTATTCTAAAATTGCCAACCTTGCAAATAGTGTCAAATATCATTAGCCACAAACATTCTATTTAGGCTACAGTGTGCATATTTTATGAAGTTGTCCCTGTTTTCTTCAGTCCTTAAATCTTTAGAGAAGGTAAATTAAGAAAGCATTGCCAAGTGAATATCAACATTGAGTAATGGCTAAGAGAGTCTGTTTGATTACCAGATAGAGAAGCCCATCCTTCTCATGCATCTGGAGCTAAAACAGATTTGTACAATCTCTGAAAAATTGGGATGTGGGGAAGCAGCAAGGCAGGGCTGGTCCATGTCCAATCTCGAGGTTTCCTTCATGGGCTTGTTTCCCGGGGAAATGCCTGATTGTCTGTCATTATTAAACTTGAATTATAATTGTGGTACCATTGTGACTATGCACTGTTTGGAAACACCACTGAATTACCCTAGATCTGAAGCAGTCTATTTACATACATGATAAAAGTTAGAGATCTAAGGGTGATTCTGGAGCCATATTAGACTCTCTAAGGGAACTCTTTCCCAGAGAACAGACTGTCTTTTAATGTCTGTAAGTGGATACAGAAATGTTGTTTTATAATTTTGTATATATATATATACATATATATGTATATATAAAATAAATGAATATATTTAAGTATATATATGAGTTTGTAATCATGAAGTTTGTAGTATTTTACAATCATATTTTGGAGCCAATAGTTCTATTTATATAAATGTTAAGTAGGCACTTTCATACCTATGAAATCATTATAAATCATGTCCATACCCGAAAATGGATTTCTCCTAAAGGGATAATGTCTACTTCACCTTACAATGCCAAAGTACCCTTTCAAAAAATTAACAAGGTTTTTACATGTTTTATTAGCTTTCCTTATAAAAATGGATCTCCAAAAGTTTATGCAGAAGATAGATAATATTTTCTATCAATGAAACTAGTACACTAACACCTTTATGTGGAGAATAAGAAGAGAGTCAATGGCATTTTTTTCAGCTGTGTTTGAATAATGTTATTAATAATAAATGATTAAATAGTAAGATTCATTGCATTGATGATGTTATACTAACAGAAAGATCTGGTTATCTATTCAGTTGGATTTTTGTTTATATCAGAGCTGTACTACATCTTAATGTTAGAAGGTGAGTTGGTTATATTACTATTATTTTATCATTGAATTAGTTCAAGAACACAACCCAAATTGCCCAGGTGAAATCATCAAGTCAGCACCCAAAAATGTGAAGGACACGTAAATTTAAACCTTAGAGAAGGGTCCCCTTCTCTAGTTTTTAATCTCTTCACTCAGGAAGTAGAAGGAAACTGGCTGTCTCTCCAGTAGCCTGTGAAAGGTGAACTGGCATCGTTAATAATAGACATGTCTCTCACATCTCAAATTGAAAAAATTCAACAGCTCCTCTGGTATCCACTTCAAATTCCAAGGGAAATATCATTCAACAATGAGAGATTTTGCCTTTATTTCTCACATTCATGTTGGATTTAAAAATATGTCCTAAGTTTGTTAAGAATTTTAAGATGGGGGACAAGATGGCATCAGAGTAAGGACACCAAGAGGAGCCCGTCTCTAAATTGTCTCAGGTGCTCCAAACTGAACAGCCATACACATCCCACACGACTTTTGTGGATGATAGGAACTAAAGACAGTAACATTTAAGAATACATAGAAGCCTACCAATTAACATCCAGACCGAAAAAGGGTAAAAAAAGGGGGGGCGACCAACCAGAGACAGGAGAACAATAACCCTGTCCCAGACCGGGTTGCCGGACCAGCAGGAACCTTCAGAAGATCCAGAAAATCGTATAACCAGCAGCCTGAGGCCTTTCTCACAGACATTGGGATCACCAACCACAAAATCCAACAACCCCAGGACAAAAGGACGGAGAAGGAAGATTGCCATCCACTTCCATCGCACACTCGGCAGGAGAGGTGAGTGCTGCAGCCTCACAGGATAACTGAAAAGATCCCCCCCCCAAAAAAAGAGAGGATGGGGACACAAGCAGTCTGTGGCTATAGCCACACAGGAAAATCTTAGGAATAGAGCAGGTCTGAAAGTTGCAGACCAGCACAGCACTCTCTGGGGAGCACGGCGTCCCCGCCGCCACATAGGACGGCCCCAGAGGGACTGGGCAGCAAACAGAAGCAGGAAGCTGAAAACATCAGTGCTCCCCACCTGCAACCCAGAAAGCCTGGGAGGGTTTCATCCCAAACGGGAGGAGAGGGCTGGCCTTGCTGGCCAGCACCCAGGCAGAGGGAAAGAGGGACACCAGCAGTAGAGAGCTGTGGCCTTCCCCCTCCCCCTCAGTACTTAGACCAGCCGCAGAGTATCTCTGCCTAAACAGACAGACCCAAAGGGACTTGGGAACTGGACTCCAGAGTTCCCCACCTGAACTAAAGTGGAGAGAAAAGTGGGACGCACATGGGCTGTAGAGCACGCTTCCCGTCTATGCAGGGGACACCCCGGAGGGACTCCACTGATGGGAAGCTGAAAGCCCCAGCATCCCCGCCTACAACCCAGAAAGCTCAGGAAGGTCCTGCTCTAAATGGGAGGAGAGTGCTGATGTGCCACTGGCCTGCCCTCAGCCTCAGGATGTCTCCACCTAAACAGACAGACCCAAAGAGACTTGGGAATTGGACCCCAGAGTTCCCCGCCTGAACTAAAGCGAAGAGAAAAGTGGGTCATGCGTGGGTTGTAGAGCACGCTTCCCCATCTGCGCTGGTGACAGCCCCAGAGGGACTCCACTGGTGGGAAGCAGAAAGCCCCAGCGTCCCTGCCTACAACCCGGAAAGCTCAGGAAGGTACTGCTCTAAACGGGAGGAGAGCGCCGGTGTGCCACTGGCCTGCACCCAGCTGCAGGGTGTCTCCACCTAAACAGACAGACCCAAAGGGACTTGGGAACTGACACCAGAGTTCCCTGCCTGAACTAAAGCATAGAGAAAAGAGGGCCGTGCACGGTCTGTAGAGTTCACTTCCCCGCCTGTGCCGGGGACAGCCCTGTGGGACTATGCGACAAGCAGAGAGGTGACAGACAGGTCCACGGACCTCAACACCTGTATCTCATCAACAACTCCATTGCAGCAGACAGAAGGGACCCTAGAGTAATTGCAACCCAGTACCAACAATCTACTGGCAGAACAACAGTGGAGTGATATGGGACACAGATATTGAATAACACATTAAAGGGTGATAAACACACAACAGAGAGCTAAGAATAACCACACAGTAGAGGCTAGCCACTTTTAAGGCACACATAGCAATAAATATCTACATCCAGAAGAGGTAACTATACAGGGAGAGTGATTAGACACAGGAAACCTACAAAGTGAGAGAGAGATACCAAAAGCAACAAAGATATAAACTTAAGAAACCTGAAATCATGGGGAGGAGGAACAACAAAGAAACAATGAGCCCCCACAACTCCACAATAAGAGAACCCATTACCACAGAAATGCAGGTATTGCCAGAAGGACAATTCAGAATTTTAGTAGTAGAAATGATACAGGATTTCCAAAAAGAATTAAGAGAGAGCCTGAAACAAATTAAGGATCAAATAAGCAAAGAATCTGACACCCAAAATAGGAATCAAATAGAGGCTTTGAAGGAAGTGAAGGATACAATAATTGAAATGAAGGCATCAATACAAATTATTAACAGTAGACTAGAACACATGGAAAACAGAATCTCACTCTTAGAAGATGACCACTCCAAAAGTGAGTGCATCATACATAATATAAAAAAAAACAATTAGACAGCATGAATTGGACATCAAAGAGATCTTAGCCAACTTGAAAAGAGCAAACCTAAGAATAATAGGCATAGAAGAGGGAATAGAAGCTGAAACCAAAGGAATAAACAATCTTTTCAGAGAGGTAATATTGGAAAATTTCCCAAACATAGAAAGGGAGGTTGACATCCAGGTACAAGAAACATACAGAATCCCGAATAGACAGGATCAGAGAAGAGGTTCACCACAACACATAATAGTCAAATTGACTAATGTAGAGGCCAAGGAGAGAATCTTAAAGGCAACCAGAGTAAAAAACCAGGTAACACACAGAGGCAAATCAATAAGAATCACCTCTGACCTTCCAAACCATGTCATGAAAGCCAGGAGGGCCTGTGGCAACATATTCCAAACTCTGAGAGAAAACAACTTCCAACCAAGATTTACCTACCCAGCAAAGATATCTATAAAAGTTGATGGGGAAATAAAAACCTTCCATGACAAACAGAAGCTGAAAGAATTTATGTCTGCCAAACCATCATTACAGAAAATACTCAAAGAGATTAACTATAAAGAAGAGTTAATGAATAAATGCCAGAATCAAAGAAACAATAATTCCCATCAAACAGCCAACTAAGAAAAGGGGGGAAAAACACTACCTCAAACAGAAGTCAAAACTCAAAATGTTAGGAATTAAAACTCATCTCTCAATAACCACGCTGAGTATAAATGGACTCAATTCCCCAATCAAAAGACATAAGGTGGCAAAATGGATCATAAATCTCAATCCATCTATATGCTGCTTACAAGAAACACACCTTAGCCGGGCGTGGTGGCACACACTTGTAATCCCAGTACTTTGGGAGGCGGAGACCAGAGGATCCGGGTTCTCGGCCAGCCTCAGCTCGCTCTCTCTCTCTCTCTCTCTCTCTCTCCCTGTCTCTCTCTCTCTCTCCTTAGTGAGGCCCTCCACAACTTCGTGAGACCTGGTTTCAAAATAAAGTATAAAAAAAAATAGGGCCGCGGGTGTAGCGCGGAGGTAGAACGCCCCTGCGTTCAATCCCCGGTACCGCAAAAAAAACACACCTTACAAGTAAAGACACTCACAAACTGAAAGTAAAAAGCTGGAGCAAGGTAATCCACACCAGTGGAACACGAAGACAAGCAGGAGTAGCAACTATATCAGACAAATTAGATTTCAAGCCTAAACTTATCAGAAGAGACAAAGAAGGTCACTTTTTACTGGTAAAAGGAACAATCCAACAAGAGGATATAATGATAGTCAACATTTATGCCCCAAATATAGGTGTGTCCACTTTCATAAAACAAATTCTTCATGACTTTAAGTCACACATAGATCCTAATATGATAATATTGGGAGACTTCAACACTCCTCTCACACCACTCGACCAATCTTCAAGACTAAGGGTCAGTAAAGATGCCTCAGACCTAATGAACTCCATAGGTCATATAGACCTACTAGACACATACAGAATATTCCACGCAACTACAGCTGAATTCACATTTTTTTCAGCTGCTCATGGAACTTTCTCTAAAATAGACCATATCCTAGGCCACAAAGTGAGTACTAGCAAATTCAAGAAATGTGACATAATCCCCTGTGTATTTTCAGACCATAATGGAATGAAACTAGAAATCAACTATAAGAAGACCCAGAGAAATTTCATAAACAGGTGGAGACTGAACACCACACTGCTGAATGAGGAATGGGTCAAAGAGGAAATAAGGGAGGAAATAAGGAAATTCCTAGAAATGAACGAAAATAGGGAAACAACATATCAAAATCTCTGGGACACGTTGAAAGCAGTATTAAGAGGAAAATTCATAGCACTGAGTGCTCACATAAGGAGATCTGAAAAGCATCAAATAACCAACCTAATGACACACCTCAAAGCCCTTGAAAAGCAGGAACAGTCTAACCCCAAAGCCAGTAGAAGACAGGAAATTATTAAAATTAGAGCAGAAATCAATGAAGTGGAGAATAAAAAAAATACAAAAAAAAAACAAAACCAAAAGCTGGTTTCTTGAAAAAATACACAAGACAGATAAACCATTAGCCAATCTAACCAAAAGAAAAAGAGAATCAACCCAAATTACCAAAATAAGAGATGAAACAGGAGATATCACGACTGACAGTGCAGAAATACAGAGGATTATCAGAAACTACTTTGAAAAGATATACTCAAACAAAATGGAAAACCTAGAAGAAATTGACAAATTTTTAGACACATGCAACCCTCCAAAATTGAATCAAGAAGATATAGAAAAATTAAACCAACTAATAACAATCAAAGAGATTGAAGCAGCAATAAAGAGTTCCTATCAAAGAAGAGCCCAGGTCCAGATGGTCTCCCAGGTGAATTCTATAAAACCTTTATAGAAGAGCTAATCCCAATATTTCTCAATTTATTCCATGAAATAGGAAGAAACAGGACTTTCCCAAATACATTCTATGAAGCCAATATCACATCAATACCAAAACCAAATAGAGACAGCTCAAGAAAAGAAAACTACAGGCCCATATCATTGATGAACTTAGATGCAAAACTTCTAAACAAAATACTAGCAACACGCATTCAAAACCACATCAAAGTAAATTATACATCATGACCAAGTCGGGTTTATCCCAGGGATGCAAGGCTGGTTCAACATACATAAAACAATCCATGTAATTCACCACATAAACAGAACCAAAGACAAAAATCACACGATCATTACAATAGATGCAGAAAAAGCATTTGACAAAATCCAGCACCCATTCATGCTAAAAACACTGCAGAGAATAGGAATAGAAGGAACATACCTCAACATCATAAAGGCAATATACAATAGGCCCACAGCAAACATCATACTGAATGGGGAAAAACTTCGAGAATTCCCCTTAAAAACAGGAACAAGACAAGGATGTCTGCTGTCACCACTCCTTTTCAACATAGTACTTGAAACTCTAGCCAGAGCAATAAGACAAGAGAAGGAAATAAAAGGAGTACAAATAGGAAAAGAGGAGCTGAAACTATCTTTATTTGCAGATGACATGATAGTATACTTAGAGGATCCAGCAAACTCAACCAAGAGGCTTATAGAACTGATCAATAAATTCAGCAGTGTCTGGATACAAAATCAATCTTAAAATATCAGAAGCTTTTCTGTACATCAACCATAAATCCACTGAAAAAGAAATCCAGAAGACATTTCCACTCACGATATCCCCCAAAACAATAAAATACTTGGGAATAAGCCTAACCAAGGAGATAAAAGACCTCTACAAGGAAAACTATAAAGCATTGAAAAAAGAAATTGAAGGTGATCTTAGAAGATGGAAAGATATCCCATGCTCTTGGGTAGGCAGAAGAAATATCATCAAAATGGCCATTCTTCCAAAAGTGCTCTACAGATTCAATGCAATACCCATTAAACTACCAAAGTCATTCTTCACTGACATAGAAAAATCTGTCCTTAAATTCATTTGGAACAACAAAAAACCCAGAATAGCCAAAGTAGTTCTCAGCAACAAGAACCATGCAGGAGGCATCACAATACCTGACTTCAAACTATACTACAAAGCCATAGTAATGAAAACAGCATGGTATTGGTACAAAAGCAGACACATAGACCAATGGAGCAGAATAAAAGACTCCGCAACAAATCCACAGACCTACAGCCAATTGATTTTTGACAAAGGGGCTAAAAATGTCCATTGCAAAAAAGATAGCCTCTTCAACAAATGGTGCTGGCAAAACTTGTTAATCATATGCAGAAAAATAGAAATAAACCCCACCTTCTCACCTTGTACAAGAACCAACTCAAGATGGACCAAAGACCTAGAAATCAGACCAGAGACCTTGCAGCTACTTGAAGAGGGCATAGGTCCAACACTTCAACATATAGGCACAGGTAAAGACTTCCTTAACAAGACCCCAAAGGCACAGGAAATTAAGATGAGGATCAATACATGAGATTACATTAAACTGAAGAGGTTTTGTGCAGCAAATGAAACTATCAAGATCCTCAACAGAGAGCCAACAGAATGGGAGCTACTCCTCTGATAGAGGACTAATATCTACAATATACAGAGAACTTAAAAAATCACCACTAAAAAAACAAATAACCCAATCAAAAAATGGGCAAGTGAACTAAATACACGCTTCACAGAAAAAGAAATACAAATGGCCAATAAATGTATGAAAAAATGTTCAACATCATTAGCAGTCAGAGAGATGCAAATCAAAACTACCCTGAGATATCACCTAACCCCAATTAGAATGACAATCATTAAAAACATAAACAACAACAAATGCTGGCAAGGATGTGGAGAAGTAGGAACTTTCATACACTGCTGGTGGGATTGCAAATTAGTGCAACCACTTTGAAAAATAGTGTGGAGGATCCTCAGAAGAATGGGAATGAACCTTCCGTATGACCCAGTAATAACACTTCTAGGCACCTACCCAAAAGATCTGAAACCAAACTACCAGACTAATGCATGTGTGTCTATGTTTATAGCTGCACCATTCACAATTGCCAAACTTTGGAATCAGCCAAGGTGTCCATCAACAGATGAATGGATTACAAAACTATGGGATATGTACACAATAGAATTTTTTGCAGCCATAAAGAAGAATAAAATTACATCATTTT
This sequence comes from Glis glis, assembly GCA_004027185.1. NCBI lineage: Eukaryota > Metazoa > Chordata > Mammalia > Rodentia > Gliridae > Glis > Glis glis. Next base: position 7,312 of record PVJS01033481.1, on the reverse strand, counting down.
TAGGGAAATGGAAAGAATTAAAGAACATTATGCTAAGTGAGATTAGTCAGGCACAAAGAGTGAAAAGTCGGATGTTCGCCTTAATATGTGGAAGCTAGATAGAAGGAGATGTAGAAGGGACTCCAGACAAAGAAGATGAAAACTTTAGATGAACAAAGAAGATGACCTAACTGAGGGAATTGGGAGAGGGGGGTGGAGGGAAACACTAAAGTGCATGATGTATATATACAAACTTATAAGACTCAATCACTGTGCAAAGCACTAAAGGCAGGGAACAGGGAGGGAATAGGATGGGGAGGGAGGGCTAAACGAGCAATGTGTGCATGTATAATTCTCCTAACCTGACACTTATCAAATGTATAATTACAAGCACCAATAAATGAATATAAATTGACAAAAAAAAGAATTTCAAAACATGAAACAATCCTGTCTGTAGAAAAAAAAAGCTAAAAGTCTCAAATTTCTGTCTTTCACCTGGTCCTTAAAAAATGCAAAAGCCACCAAGGAAACCATTCTTATTTTTTCTTCTGACTCACAAACATAAATTTGAATTAATAGTAAAAAAGACAAGAAGTAGATCATGGTGGCTCTTTTTTTTCATTTTAGACTTTTAAAAATCATCATTTTTATTATGAGATACAGCAAACACATATACTAGGATTGACTTCTAATTATATAAATTCCTGAGATCTTCTTTGTAGATATCATTAAATTATAAAAGCAAGACAAAGCTCTTGTCTGAGAACAAAGAAATATAGCTGCTTGCTGGAGTGGTACAATACTAACAAATAGGGCATAAAGAATACTCATTTTGAATAACAAATATTATCCCAAATGTTACATCTCAGCTTCTTGTTTTCACTACTCTTTTGGTGCTGAGTTATCCTGTGGCCATAGCATAACAAAGGTTAGTTTTGTGAGAGTAACCATCCCACTCTTCCATGGTTAATACAAGCAAAACAAATCAAGCAAAGAACTGTATTTAAGAATCACTTGGGTATCAAGTTCAGAATGTAGATTTCCAGGCTATATGCTCATATATTTTACATGTGTGGATGTACAAGGGGTGGAGGGGCAGGAACCTGCATCTTGAAGTAGTAGACACAGGTGATTACAAAGAAATTCCAGGCCACATTGTGAGAATCATTGTCTTCAGGCTTCCTCCAATCCCAAACCTCTCATTTTCTTTGTGACTGGGAGGAACGCAACACATTTGGCATAAATAGGTAGGCCAAATTCTCCTGGAGGTTATTTCTCCATTTATGGAAACTGTTAAGATTGACTTTCTACATTGATGGCAGAGGAATGATGAAAAGCAAGACTCTTTGCATCATAAGTCCAAGCCCCACATCTCTTAAAGAAAACTAATAAAGTATATAGAATTCATAAGAATTCCTTGGCGTAAAATATTTTAAATTCAATATCCAAATTAAAAAAAAAGAGTCTCTTTATGGCAAGTTCATTTAAGAACAACTGTGATCTTTTCTCCGAGGTGCACTCACAGAAATGATTTTGTCCTATTGCTTCCACATATTTTATCTGCATTAGGTGGAAAAATTACTCATAATAATAAGACATACATAAATGTTATACAAATTCATATTTAAAACAAAGAACATCTCTTCAACAGCAGTGTTTAGAAAGAAAAAAATCTCAACCCTATGTCTAGTAAAAAAAAAATCCTAGAATCATTTCTAGCACAAAACCATGTCTAGCTCTTAAGGAAAAAAAAATGACAGTAGCCATAAGGAAAGAAGTTAAACATATTTTCCCCAAAAATATAGCTACCCAATTATAGCAGCTGAAAGACAGAATGGCATTTCCACTACTTCTTCAACAATTGTCATCCTACGTCATGCAGCAGCTTCTTACTTGAATGAGGTACAATTCCCTGTAGCTAGAGATATGTGTTGTGCCAAAAATAACTACGGATCTGCCTACTAGAACAAATCACAGGCTTTCCTGCTCAGCACAGTGGTTCAAGAGAAATTCCTGATGCTCCCTTTTTCTCAGGGCAGTTTCTTTACCTGTGGCTCATTAGCTCATCCCATTCCTTTTCATGTATACTTAAATGAGCAACATTAAGAAGTAGAATTTTAAGGAATGAATAAGTCAGAAAATAAAATGATGTTAGTGGCAAACAACCTATAGAAACAGAATTAATAGAAAAAGTAGGTGCTAGTTATAAGCATAGATAAGTCATAATAAATGTATTGCTATTTTAATTTTCATTTATTAAGTGAGGATATAAACCTATTGTAAAATATACAAAATGAGCATGGCAAGGTGGAGCACACCTGTAATTCCGGTACATGGGTGGCTGAGACAGGAAGATCACAGGTTCACAGCCAGCCTCAGCAACTTAGAGAGGCTCTTAGCAATTTAGTGAGACCCTGTTTCAAAACAAAAATTAAAATAGGGCTGGGGTGTAATTTTTTAGGATGTACACTTTGGAATCATGGAGGTACTTGGCTATTGGGTATAGTTTCAAACATTTTTTCCAAATAGCCATGGCTTTTTATATTTTGTGTTAGTCCAGGGCCTCCAAGAGGCAGACATTCAAATAAATGCACAAAGGCTTTATTAGAAATAATAACCTGTGGAAAGAAACTAGGAAAAGCTGAGAGAAATTTCCAGGGGCAATGTCAGTCTGAATACCTAGTTAGGATAGGGAGAAGGGAGGTTGGTGACTGAATTGCAGACTACTACCAGGCTAAAGAGTTTGGGGAAGACTTAAGGATTCCCCCAAGCCAAACTTGGCCAGCAGAGGCTTTCTGGGGCTCCCTAGGATGTACCTGTCTTAGATGTGGCTGCCATACTCAGTCATTGGCTGGAGGTAGGCCATGGGGAGCAGAGCCTCAGCACAAATGCAGAATGGATCTCAGAGCTCAGCTCACTGGGGCCCTGATTCATTAAGATACCTATAGTTGGAGGTATACGAGGCATATTCTCAGGCTACCAACACTTTGTCCAGGAATGTATGAAAATTCTAGTTGTTTTATTGCCTTGCCAACGTTTGGTCTCATCAATCTTTGTAATTTTAGCTATATTTGGGGATGGGTGGTAGAATCTCATTGTGGTTTTTTGTTTTATTTTTTCATTTACTTATTTTTTATTGGTGCATTGTAATCATACATCTTGATGAAGTTCAGGATGATAGAGGCATATATGCACACAGCACTTGTTGATCCCTTCCCTAGTTCCCCCCCCCCACTCCTTCTCCCTCCCCACCTTCTCATGTTCAACACATTGATTAGCTTTGGTAAGTTTGTGTATGTACATCATGACCATTGAGCTGTTTCCCTCTTTAAGTCTTCTTCCCCACTCCCATCTCTCTCAGTTAGGTCCCCTTCTTCACTCCACTAAGGTTTCTCCTTTGTCTGGAGTACCTCCTGTGTCCCATTTTAATTCATGTTTCCTGATGAATAAAGACGGGTTATTTTTTTCAGAAGCTTACTGGCTACTTTGCTATTCTCTCTTACAAAGTAACTGGTCAAGTGTTTTGTCCACTTTTTGGATTATATGGTATATTTTTTCTTATTGATTTATTTTATTTTTATTGATTTTTCTTATTGATTTATTGATTTGTGGTGGGAATCCTTTGTTGGTTATATATATTACCTTATCCCAATCTGTCATGTACCTCTTTACTTTCTTAGTGGTATATTCTTTCTTTTTGTGTGTGTGTGGTACTGGGGATTGAACCCAGGGGCAATCTACCTCTGAGTTACACCCACAGACCATTTTTTTATTCTTTATTTTGAAATAGGGTCTCACTAAGTTGCGGAGGGCCTCACTAAGTATCTGAGGCTGACCACAAACTTGCAATCCTCCTGTCTCAGCCTCTCAAGTACTGGGATTACAAGTGTGAAATTACATACCTGGCTTTAGTGGTATATTCTTGATGACCAGATTTTTTTTTTTTTTTTTTGGTACTGGTGATTGAACCCAGAGGCATTATAGCTCTGAGTTACACCTCCAGCCATTATTATTTTTAATTTTGAAGCAGGATTCATTAAGTTGCTGAGGGTCTTGCTAAAGTTGTCTAGGCTGGCCTCAAACCTGCATTTCTCCTATCTCAGCCTCCCAAGTACTGGGATTACAGTTATGTACTACCATACCCCACTGGAATTCTAAATTTTTATTAAGCCCTACCCATTAATGTTTTTCATTAGTGGTCTATACATTTTGAGTCCTGATAAAGAAATTTTTGTTCATATCTTTGTCCAAATTTTTGTCCTATATTCTCTTCTAGAAGCTGTGTGATTTTATGTTTTATATTTATATATATAATCCATCTCAAATTAATTTTTGGTTATGGTATGAGGTCTGAGATCAAAATTCATTTTTCCACAAAGATATTCAACTGCTCCAGCACCATTTATAGAGAAGACCACATTCTCTCTATTGAACTTCATTGGTACCTTTGTTATAAATCAAGTGAACATTTACTAAATAAATACTGTGGAGTAGTCATCATTTTAAGTGCTTTGTAAGTAATTAATCTACATAAAAAGCTTACAAAGTTAATCTTATTACACCCATATTATAAATGAAGAAAGTGAAGTACAGAGAGTTAAGTAAGTCAGTGTCACTTAACCAACAAGTAGAAAAGCAAAGATTCAAAAATAAAATAGCTAATCAGAGTAGGGCGTGGTGGCACACACTTTTAATACCAATACTTGGAAGACTAAGACAGGAGGATCACGGGTTTAAGGCCAGCTTCAGCAACCTAGCAGGGCACTCTGCAACTTAGTCAGACTTGGTTTCAAAATTAAAAAATAACAGAGCTGGAGGTGTAACTCAAGAGATAAAATGCCCCTGAGTTTGATCCCCAGTACCACAAAAAAAAAAAAGAAAGAAAGAAAAGAAAAAAATACCCAATCAGAATCTAGGGCTGGTTTATTTTACTTCTTGATGTTTGCCATTTTAATTGGGGTTAGATGGAATGTCAGTGTAGTATTTTATAAAATTAGGATATTTTTAAAAAAAGATGTTTATAAATTTAAAATGGCATATGATGATTATTGAGAATGTGAGAATTAGTATTCATCATATAGGATATGTTACCCATATGGAAACATAGAGATGGATTAACCTTATTTCCTTACCACAAGAAACTTATAATTTTTATGAAACCTTATTTTATATCATCAGCTATGTTACTTATCTAAATGAGTTTGGGTTCATTAATGTGAACCACACAATAAAGCTTCCAAGTTAAAGTGTAAACCTCTCTGCCCATGAGAAAGGACTAGCCATTTAGCAAGAAAAGTAAATTTATCTTAAAAAGGTTATGTCAAATCATTTGACAAAGAAGAGGTGCTGACCACTTCTTGATAAGTAAAGTCATTTTTCCCCATAGCTGAATCTTTTAATAATGTTTATCATAAAAACATAAAAGTGCATGTGTTTTTATATATAATCATGTAAATATAAGTATAAAGTATAAATGTAAGTATAAAGACAGTAATAAATATTTTATGTAAATGCATAAGTTACTGTTACTTTTTATGTATTTTCTTCCAATAATTATGCATTTATATTTATACCTCTACATATACATACAATTTTATTTTTAAAATTTTAGTTTTTTAATAAATTATTTTAATAATAATAAAATCAATATGTACTGTATATATAGTTGCTAGATAGCTCTTTTACCCATTAACTCATGAGCAATATGAACTTTGAAAATAAGTTTAAAATAAGTATTTGATAGAATATTATGTAGCTCCAACCTATTCTTTAAAATATACTTTAAGTGCTTCTATTGAAGTCCTATGAATTCTTAGAATTTTAGACTCCTACACATTCTAAACAGCATAAAATGCCTTCTAAATATAAATGATTTCCAGAGTATTCACATTTCCTTATTAGTAGAACAATCAACCTAAATGAAAATAAAGAAGTCCTATGTCATGGGCCAGCACATAATTTATTAACCTGTGAAACCACATGAGAACTTATTATAATTCAGAAATGTATATTTTTCTGGTATAGTGATTCCCAATATGGTGTCTCTGGTCTCCTGGGGTCCACAAAATAGTAATGATAGGCTTTGAGCTATTTTCAGTATTTCAAAAGGTTGAATATAAATCACATATTTATCTACAACAAAGCAAAATGCCAAAATGCATAAATTGTACAATTCAGTTTGGTAGCTGGCTATCTTATACCAATCCAAAGATATGATTGGCTGTTACATTTTTTGATTAGCCAAAATGGAAAATAAGTTAGTTATTACTTCATTAATTACATTTCAAATGAAGAAATTATTTAAAATGCAGAGAATAGACAGGAAATTTTTAATGAAAATGTGTTTCAAACCATATCTATATACATTTCATTAAATTTAACTTTATTAAGACTATGTCATAATCCTGGAATTAAATTATTCAGACCTATTAAAGGTGATAAAGCTCACAAGACTTCAAGTTCAATGGCTAGGAAACAAGATTAAACATAGTTAACTTCAGGATTCTTCTCACTGGGTTTCACCTGCATGGGGTAGCATCTGAGTTCACCTTTCAACACTACAGAGTAGCTTGATTAAATGCCCAGAAGAGGACAAGACAAACACTGGGTGCCATATAACTGAGCTATTTTATTTTTAGTAAATATCACAATGCTATTTTTCAAATGGGGATATTTTATGCTTCTGTAAGACTAGAGTTATTGGGAAGATCAAAATATGTAAAAGTTTATGAAAATTTTTATAAAGCTTTTCTTCTTTTTTTAATGAATGAGGAACCTGAAGCTCACAGAGGATAAAAGAGTTATGTAAGTTTGTCTAGGTAGTCAATATCTGAGTCAAAACAAATGTTGACCAATTTTGCCTTATTAATATCTGTGTATGTCTGTTACTTACTGCTTGAGAAGCTTATTCTTTTCAATAATACTACAATTTCCCTTTGGCAAAATAAATTGAGTTATTAAAGCAGGTATGCATCCTTTTAACAACAGCAATAACAAAAGTAGGTTGTTGCTTCATTCAATCAACTTACTTGGTGTAGGAACATTTGGATTCCTAATCAGTGTTGTTGACTGGGACACTATTCTGCAAATATCAATACAACTTTTTTTTATGTTTTTATTGGTGCATTATAGTCTCACATCACAATGAGTATCAGTTTGGTGTTAACATACATGCACACAGCTCTTGGTGTCCCTCCCCCCCTCCTCCCCCGCCCCCCCACATGTAGCACTTAGAATGATGTTGGTATAATCTCATATATAACATTGTTTATGAGAGTAATTCCATGGATTCACTACTTTCTTACCCTTCCCCTTCCCTTGTACCCCTTCCCTT
>PVJS01033480.1:0-14441 GCA_004027185.1 Glis glis | reverse complement strand
GGACAGTCAGGGTACAGGGCACTCAGGAGACCTGGAGGTCATCAGACGAGCAGGAATGGTTAAGCCCAAGACAGGAAGACCAGCTGGACATCGCTCCATTCTGACTCGGAAAGGCTCTTCATCAGAGAGAGCCTCGAGTAGAGCCAGGATCAAAGGGTGAAGAGCTGCATTGAGATGCATATGTGCTCAGAAAAAAGAGTTTTAAAAGTGTATTTATTAGTTGGGCGTGGTGGCACAAACCTGTAATATCAGTACTTGGGAGGCTGAGACAGGAGGATCGCAGGTTTGAGGACAGCCTCAGCAAGTAGTGAGACTCTCATCAACCTAGTGAGACCCTGTTTCAAAATAAACAATAAAATAGGGCTAGGGGTGTAGCTCGGAGGTAGAATGCCTCTGGGTTCAATCCCTAGTACCAAAAAACCCCACATGTATTTATTATAAAATATATTTTTTCTGGTACTGGGGATAGAACCCAGGGACATTCTACCTCTGTGCTACACCCCAATGCTTTTTATTTTTTATTTTGAAACAGAGTCTCACCAAGTTGCTGAGGGTCTCGTTAAATTGCTGAGACTGGCCTTGAACCTTCGATCCTTCTGTCTCAGCCTCCCAGGTACTGGGATTACAGGTGTGTACCACCTTGTCTGGCTTATTATCAAATCTTAAATCTATAGACAGACCCAGAAAGCAGTGCCCATCAGCCAGCCCCGTTGAAATCTCAACATTCTGCCACATTGGTGTCAGATTGGCAAGGAAAACTTTTGTCACAGTTGATCCAGTCCTGTGATCGGCTGGGCCGCTACCTGCCACAGCTCATTCTATGATGTTCTGCTCTAGATTCTTCAGAGAGCTTCTGCACCCACTACTAAAGCTTCCTGTCCCCATAGTCTTTTCCTTCCCAGATCTGTACTCCCTGACATCACTTCCTACTAGTCCTGGTGTCACGTCCACTGGCCTCTTCACAGTCCCACCTCCCTGACCATCCTGTAGCTTCAGACCCTAAGGACAATTCCCTTCTCAAAATGTTGCCCCCCCTGGTTTCCATGAACCTATAATTCTCCTCTCCTCTCCTCTCACTATGCCCTTCTCTTCCCCCACCCTAACCCTGCGGATGGCCCCAGAATTCTTGTCTCGGCCTTATTTTCTTGATTTGCATACTCTGCCCCAGCACTCACAGCATCAACTGATGACCGCTAAAGTCCCTCCCTCCCAGCCCTCTCTGCTGCGCACCAGACCTTCACAGCCTGGATGCCTCATCCTGGATCAGCTAGATTCATCTTCTTTTCAAAGGGTCCAAGACGCCCATCTTCCTCTTGTCCCCAACCCCTACTGTCCTTTAGCTGTATTCCCACTTCCTTTCCTTAGTAACACCACCTGTCCTGTCACTTGGTAGAAACCTGTTGCTGTGACTTCTTTCTCACAATGACCCCACCCCACATGTGAACCAAGCTGATGGCTCAATCTGCTCTGTCTCTTGAAGCCAGCCCCAGAGCCATCGCCCCGACTCAGGTTCCATCCTCTCCGCACAGGGCCTCTTTTCCTCTCTTCTGTTCCATCCTCAAAATGCTTCCCAAATCATGTTCTTAAAACACATGCCACACCTTCTGTCACCCCCTTCCTCAGCCACTTTCGGGGCTTTTCTGCCTCCCACACGACACCTAGCCTGGCCTTTGGGTCCCTCTAGGCACTCCATGCTCCAGCCACGTGTCGCTGGTGCTCACGCCTGAAGAGCACACTCAGTATGACCCAGTTTCCAGTCATGCTGGGACTCCAGCAGCACTCCCTGGAGGCACAGGAAGGGGAGGGCACAGGGATGGGAGTTGGTGAAACCACAGAAACTACAGGGTCCAGTGTCCCATGAAGGCAGCATCCCAGGCGTGGCTTGTCCATTGTCCTTGTCTGACCCAGCAGGCACTTCTGGATGAGGGTGTGACCCATACCAGCACCCAGTCAAGCACATTCATGTGCAGAGCCTAGATCCAGCCCCCTGCCTGAGGCCTTGAGCACAAGGCTGGAGGCCGGCCGTGCTGCAGGAGATGCTCTGATTCCTGAGAGCCCGGGAGCCAGCGCGCGACCAGGCCTGGCTTCCTTCTGTCTCTGCTGTCACCACCTCCCCTCCTCCTCCCTTCTCCCCTCCCTCCTCCCTTCTTGCCCACTGCTATAGTTTGGATGCTGTATGTCCCCCCAGGCTCATGTGTGAAAGGGTTGGTCCCCACAGTGGTGCTGCTAGGTGGTGGTGGAACCTTAGGAGGTGGGGCCTAGTGGGAGGTCCTTAGGTTGCTGAGAGCATGCCCTTGAAGGGGATTTTGGAACCCTGGCCCCTTCCTCTTCCTATTTTGCTTCCTGAGCAGTTTGCTCCCCCATGTACTCCCTACCATTGCCATCCAGCACCCCACCAGAGCCCAAAAGCCTCTGATCATGGACTAGAACCTCGAAAATCATGGGCCAAAATAAGCCTCTCTCTCTCTCTCTCTCTTTCTTGTTAATAGGGATTGAACCCAGGGGCATTCCATCCCCAAGGTACATCCCCAGCTTTTTATTTATTTATTTTTTATTTTGCAACAGGATCTTGTTAAGTTGCTGAGGGTCTCGCTAAGTTGCTGAGGCTGGCCTGGAACCTGTGATCCTCCTCTCTCTGTCTCTCTTTTTTTTTTTTTTTGGCGGTACTGGGGATCGAACCCAGGGGCATTCTACCTCTGAGCTACACCCCAGCCCTGTTTTTTATTCTTTATTTTGAAACAGGGTCTCACTAAGTTATGGAGGGCCTCACTAAGTAGCTGAGGCTGGCCACGAACTTGCGATCCTCCTGTCTCAGCCTCCCAAGTAGTGGGATTACAAGTGTGTGCCACCATGCCTGGCTCTGATCCTCCCAAGTACTGAAATTATAGGCAAGCACCACCATGCCCAGCTAAACCTTTTCTCTTTATAAGTTAATTATCTCTGGTATTTTGTTATAGTGACAGAAGGCTAACACACCCACTTTTCTGGCCTTCATACTAATCCTTAAACATGCCAAGTTTATTCCTCCCTCGGGGATTTTGCACTGGCCATGTACTCTGCCAAAAATATTCTTCCCTAGATTCTTGAATCCTTTGCCTTTTCATATTATTTACCTGTTGAATCAAATATAGCTTCCCTACTGAAGTTTTCCCTGATTAAATACCCCCTCCAGTTTCTTCACATTCTTATCTCCCAACCACTATTGTATTTTGTTTTTATTTTGAAACAGGGTCTTGCTAAGTTACCACGCACTGGCCTCAAGTCTGCAATACTCCCATCTCAGCCTCCCAAGTACTGGGATTACAGGCATGCACCACCATGCCTGGCTCTAACCCCTGTTTTATATTTTCCCCATAGCACTTATCGCAATGTGCGTTTATATTATTTACCCAGTGTGCAACTGTTGACTGTCTTATGTTTCCCACTGGAGGGCAAGGACTTTGGCTTATTTCCCACTACATCCCCAGACCTATCACAGTAGCTGGCACAGAGCAGGTATGCAGTCAGCACTTGAGGAACGAGACTGCCCGCACTCTCTGCTTCAGTCTGGGCCAAGTTGGCTGGCATGGAGTCAAGGCTCTTGGTGGGTTCATGGACAAGAAGCCGGGGGAGGCCGAGGTGGACTTACACTTGCCCCTGGACCGCCGATGTTCCTGTGCCAGGTAAACCGCAGGTCCTCGAGGCTCTGCTCCATTTCCACCCCCCCCAGCAGACTTGCCCATCCTCCACCCCACTCCGAGCCCTCTTCCTCAGCGTTTTCACTCCCCACCGCTGCTCCATCTTTTTACAGCACCCATGCGACTGCTCCATGAATTCTTTTTCGTTGTTTACTCCGTCTCTCCCATGAGATTGAAAGCATATCCAGGGCAGGGACTGTCATAAAGCCTCTTTGTGCTCAGTAGCTGCCCGTGGAGTGAATGAACAAGGTCAGGCTTGTCTGGACACCGGCTTGCTCACTGAATGTCCCGGCCTCTGTATGGCAGGGCATCCCCTGGCAGCGAGCAGGGCAGGCACCTGGAGTGTCGCATCTCTAGAACATGACTGGGGGCACGTTTGGAAAGCTGAATAGGCTCTGAATAAAGAGGGAATTGTCTGGCAACACATGCTCATTCATGTACTGCATGGTCTTGTCCCCTTGCCTTTTCATCTGCCCACAATTTTCTGAATTCCCCACCAGGAGCCAGAGATGATGCAGAACTGGATGATTCCAGTTCAGAGTCGATTGTTGGGTCAGCTACCGCGGGGGTCACGCAGGCTGGGAGAGGTGACCCCAGGATCCTTCCTTCCTCCGCCTTCAGTGCTCCAGTGGGGAATCGAGACATCAGACCTCAGCTGTCAGCCAGCTTGCATAGATGGAGTGCTTGCAAATAGCAAGACCTTTCTGAACCTGGAAAACCACTTTATCCCTTTTCCTAAATGAAGACCCAACTCCACCATTCCTTTCCTTCTCTAGTTTGGCCTCTTGAGGTGTGACATTGGAGTCACACCTCAGTGGGTGTGACTCAGCCAGCAACCCTGCAAATCCGCAGGATCTGTGGGGGCTGCCTCCTCAGCAGCATGAGGTCTGCGGATTAGGCTTCATGGTTGGACAGTTCCAGACAGGGAGCGGCGGCGGCGGGAAGACAGGAGCCTCTGGATGGCCAGCCAGGAATTCAGGACTGTCACTGTTCCTCAGCGAGGGTGGGGCTGCTTCGAGCTTTAGGGCAGCTGTTTTATGTAATTATTGATTTTAATGTACAGATGCTTTTCTTTTCTGCTTATTTTCACATAAGAATCCTGAAATGTTATGTGGTCCTCATGTTCCGATTTAAAAATATTCATAGTAAGCCAGGCGTGGTGGCGCAAGCTTGTAATCCCAGTACTTGGGAGGCTGAGACCGGAGGATCCGGGTTCACGGCCAGTCTCACCTACTTAGTGAGGCATCCACAACTTAATGAGACCCTGTTTCAAAATAAAGAATAAAAAATAGGGCTGGGGGTGGAGCTCAGAGGTAGAATGCCCCTGGGTTCCATCCCCAGTTCCACACACACACACAAAAATATTCATAGTGTTAGGTGTGGTGCTGCACATCTATAACCCCAGTACTTGGGAGGCTGAGACAGTAGAAGTGCAGGTTCAAGCCCAGCCTCAGCATTTTAGCAAGACTCTCAGCAACTAGTGATACCCTAACTCAAAATAAAAATACATATATATGCACATTGGATGCGGCACATAGCACTGCGCTCTGCATCTTTGTGTACAAACCTTTTATTGTTGTGTTGAATTCCCAGGAGTGGAATTACCAAGTAAGAAGGTATGAGCATTTTAATAGCTCTGGAGCCCTATTGCCAATGTTGTCCCTAAAAGACTGTGCTAATTTACACTGCCACTGGCTTCAGCTGGTTTCAACACAGCCTCAACAGCATGAGATGTTATAATTTTGCTAATGTTTGCTAATTTAGTAGGTGTAAAATGGCACATCAGGGTTCCTCTAATTTGCATTTCTGTGATTATAGTGAGGATGAGCCTGCCTGTAGGTGCTGATGTAAGTTCATTCTCTGTGATGGCCTGGTTGCCCCTCTCAGCCTGTTTCTCTGTCTTTCTACACCTCTGTCGGCCTCTGGCTGACTGTCATTCTTGCTCTTTCTCTGAAGCCTGCCTGTCTCTGTCTCTGAGCGCTTTCCCTCCCTTTGGTTTCCAACTAACCAGCCAAGCGACTGGGACCTCCAGGACCAGCCCTGACATGCTGCGGGCTAGACCCTGGTACCTGGGCATGAAGCTCTAGACTCTGGCCTCTGAGGCCTCCTTCTCTGGGGAGCTACATCTCTGAACTCAGATGGTGTCCCTCCTTCCACCAGGGGCTTATCACGGGTCCCTTTCATTTACCTGCTAGATCAGATCCAGTGTCTCTAAGATATGATAAGTAGTAGGGGGTGATCGGGTTGTCCCTCAGTGATCCTCCAATGGAGTATTCAGGTGCCCCACTTCAAGGCAACTCTCTAGATGGGGCTGCGTGCCTGGGTAGTTGGGAATGTGTGCCCTGAAAAAGCCAGTGAGTGGGGTCCCAGGTGTGGTCAGCAGAGGGGTCCACATAGGTGACAGCGGCTCTCCTTGCCTGCTACTCCAATGAGCCCCTTACCTGAGTGGCAGAAAGAGCTCACCTCTCAGGCAGAAAACCCACTTGTCCCCAGGTAGACAGGGGCCACTAGTGCCCCATGAACAGCAGGGCCAGAGCAGGGCTGTCACACTGCCCCATTTCTGGTGGCATCAGAAAGATTTCAGAAAAGCTTGAGAAAGGTAGCTGACCATAAGGGAAGTCTGTGCGGATCACTTGGTGAACCCCCAGGGTGAGCGAATGACCACTTCCCAGCACAGCCCGCCCCACTGTTGCTGTCCCTGAGGAGCGTGGGTCTTGAGAGCTGGGGTCTCTCGTCACCTCTCAGATCCTGCAGGTGGTCCCAGAGCATTAGAACAACAGACTGTTAAAAGCCAGAAGGGAACTCAGACATCACGTTCTATTCTCATCTTAACTTTTAACATTCAACTTTAAAAAATCCTTATTATATAAGTAGTACGTGTCCATTTCTAGTATGTTTGGAAAATATAGAAAACTACAAAGAAGAAAATACCAACCCCCCAACAGCTCATCAAATACAACTGCTGTTATATTTCAACTTTTTTCTATGCTCATCTATATTTTTATTATCACTGACATCATATAGCACATACAATTTTGTATTTGCTTTGTTTACCTTACATTATAAGCATTTTTTACATAATAAAATACTGTTCATAAATATTTTTACTGCCAAGCATGGTGGCTCACGCCTGTAATCCCAGGACTTGGGAGGCTGAGACAGGAGTATGACAGATTCAAGGTCAGTGTGTAGAGCCTGTTTCAAAATAAAAAATAAAATGGGGTTGGGGATATGTAGCTCAGAAGTAGAATTCCCCTAGGTATAATCCCTAGTACCACAAAAACAAACACACACACACTTCTACTAACTGCATAATAGTTTTTTGAATAGACACACCTTACTTACTTACCTTTCCACAAATGCTAGCATTTATATTTTCAGGGTTTCAAAACTATAAAAAGACACTAAGGTATCTTTACATATCAATCTTTGTCCACAATTTGGTTTTTTTTTCCCTCTGAGCTTAAAGTCTGACTCACAGAGTATAAATATGTTTTAAGACTCTGCATATATAATTCTATTTTGCTTTCCCAAGAGGTTGAACTAACACATGCCCACCTCACCACACACCATCAGTCACACCACAAAATACCATTTATAAAACACTTACTGATTTGAAAGTAAGTCTACTGCCTCCTTTTAATGATAGGGAGAGGAAAAGGGAGTACATAGGGCCACTCTAGGAGTGCTATCTCACTCTGACTCAATGACAACTTCCCATCCCCAGGGAGAGGAGCCTCGGTGCTCTGCAGGTGGAGGAGTTAGAGCACACAGAGGAAGCAGCCTGCCTGACTCTTGCAGCTCACACGGGGTGGCGCCCGCATTCGCTCCCATGCAGCCAGACTCCAGGGCCCTTGTCCTTCACCTCTCCTCCACAGCGGCTGTGTGACATGGAGGAACGTGCAGTTTGGGTTTACCCTATATCCAGAGCGGTACATTAATGTGTTCTTAAGCATCAAAGCTGGCTTGTACAAGAACATTTCTGGTGAACCGGCCTGGGGGAGACTGGAGACAGGCCAACTGGGGAGACACAATGTACAGCTAACGTGATGGACCAAGAAGGACTGGCACAGATGCGCACACACATGCGGTTGTGGGCAGGGGGCAGTCGAGAACTTTAGGGGGATGGGGAGGCCTCCCATCGTGCCCTCTTTGCTGGGAAAGGGCCATTTTTATCTGCTACATGTCAGGCCAAACCTATGCCAACTGCCAAAGACTTCACCTCAAATCGAGCAAATAAGAGAGAGGACGGTATGGATTACGTTATATTTAAAACAAGCCCACACAATGCCTGTAATTTTTTATTCTGACTCCATAATTATAGCTCAAGTCCAGTCAGATCATAGTTATCCCTACACCGACCCACTGTTGGGACACATTGAATTAAAGGGTTTGCTGCCCTTGAAGATTCTATTTTGGATGCCAAGCACTGGCAGGTAACAGGCCTTTCACAAGGCTCGTCTTGTCAGAGCCCTCCCAAGGCAGCCTGCGTGAAGGCCAAGTCAGCACCCACAGTTTTTTAGACTACTGATGGCTTAATGACCAGCTGGGATACTACGGCATTGCCCAACCTGAGCCCTGGGCCTGGGGTCTGAGCTGTGGGCCCGGAAGGCCCAGGTGAGCACTATCCTAGAAGCACCTGGAGCTCAGAGCCTCTGTCTTCTGGAAGATTCCTGAATGCTGCTCTCCTATCAACCCTGACCTGGGTTCTGGGGGTGGATGGGCCAAGTCCTGGTTATTTGTCACACTTGTCACAGGTGGGCTGGTATTGCCCAAAGGGACCTAGTTCAGAAAAGAGGAGAAGGAAGGAAAGGAAGAGGAAGGGAGGGAGAGAGGGAAGGCAGGCAGGAAGGAAGGAAAGAAAATCAAAGAAGCAGGTTTATTTTGGACAGCCCCTGTGATCAAACATGCCTGGGCCAGTTAAGGTTACTTTCTATCATGGTTTGGATATAGAATGTCCCCTAAGAGCTCATGTATTAATGTTTAGAGTTGATAAAAATTAAATCATGGGAGTTATAATCTCATTAGTGGATAGATCCACTGTGATAGATTTACTGGGTGGTAACCTAGGCAGGTGGGGTGTGGCTGGAGGAGGTGGGTCCCTGGGGGTGTGGCCTTAGGGAGTGTGTATGTATCCACATGCTTCTTTGCTCTCCCTTGCTTCTGGTCTCCATGATGTGAGAGCAGAGAACTTTCTCTCTCCCCCTTTTTTCCTCCCACCATCATGCCCTGAGCTCTACTGATGAACCCAGCCTCACATGGACTGAGCCCCTGAAATCTCCAAAACTGTGAGCAAATAAATCTTCCTTCCCCTAAGTTGTGTGGTCAGGTTTATTGGGTCACAGCAGTGAGAATGCCGACTTAAACCACTCTCCCAGTGGATCCACCAGAGAACACTACCTCTCAGCCCCATGAGGACACCCCAGACAGAGAAATGATGAGATTGGGAACCTGGAGCATCAGTAGGGGTTGGTAGGACAGACTGTCCTTTCTCCACCTGGTCCTCCCAGGCTGAGCCCAGCCCCCTTCCCTGTAGCCCTGTGCGGGGACAGAACAGCTCCCACCCATCCATAAGCTGCAGGACCTGGCTCTGTCCAAGGCACTTCATACGCACCTTCTCATTTACTCCACACACCACCCTGCCAGGTAGGAGTGACTAGTGCCATCGCAATTTCCACTTGAGACATGAGGACATAGAGCTCCAAGAAGTGAAGTGTGTGGCTCAAGGCCACCCAACTCATAAATGGAGGAGTGAGGCTGGAACTGAGTTGTCCAAACGTCCCCCATAGACAACTGAACTGAAGCTGCCAGTCATTTCCTACATTCTCCTTGGCTACTCCCATAACCCTGGGCAACTTGCTAAGTACCGGGACCTCAGGAAGCCCAATCCAGGACCTGTCTCGTAGTGTGACTTCCCCTGAGGCACATTGCTCTCCTGTCCCCACCAAGTCACAGGACAAGCCAGCTCCCTGCACAGGCCCTTGCTCTCAAGTGCCCACATAGAGTGGTGGGTCCCTCTTCCCCCTTCAATGTATCTTGCACAATCTCCTTTTACTCTTAGGACATTGTGCTATCACCATGCACACAACTATCTCCTGCTAGACTCGCGAGGCAAGCCTGCATCCTTGTTACTAGCTCAATATATGGCATGTGGTAGATGCTTAGTAACTGTTCTTTGCAAGAAAAAAGGAAAGTCTGGAAACCGGCTTGTCTTCAGAACTGCTTGGAATCCATCTTAGGCAGCCTCTCCTGGCTCACACAGACTGAGTTAACCTCGGCCTCTCCTGACTCAGCTATGTCTTTCAAGGAGGGGACGGAGGCTGCTTCTCTGTGATCCCATCCTTTGGCACAGACCTGGCATCTAGTAAGGGTCAGTAACAGTAGAACTGAATTGCTCTTTGCAATTGCAAATACACACGCACGCACACACTCACCTATACTCACATGCACACAGCTCTCATATATACTCTCACACATTAACACACACATACACCCTGCCTGAGCCCCAGATCCAGGGCACCATGGCCTGAACCAGCCAACTGCCCATGTTGCTTGGCTGAAACCACCAGGAGTTGGCATGCTAGAGATGTTTGTGGAGGAAGGGGACACTGAAATAAATCCTAACTCAAAAAAGAAACACACCCCATAGGTGTTCTATTTATATGACAACCGTCTCCATTTTTAGGTCGCAGCCCTCCTGCCTCACCTCCTCAAGGTGGGCCCAGCCCTCTTCTGGGTCCCTTTTACACCCCACCCGGTAATCATGGCCCTACCTGCCCTCCCTCCCCTCCTTATTTGCCCTCTGGGGTTGCCCTCGATTGCAGGGTGTGAGTTTCCAGACATGGGGGGGGGCGGACTGTCTCAAGCCTGGACCCAGACTCCTTCCCTCTCTGACCCGGGAGTTAGTGAGAAGCAGGTCAGAGCCAGGTCCCAGGCTCTGGGGCGGGTGGGGCAGGTGGGAAGTCGGGCTGCAAGGGGATCCAGGCAGGGTCATGGCTGGGTGCCCTGGAGGGGCCAGGCCTGCGTCTCCTGGCTCTCTGTTTAACCCACAGACCCCACTCCTTCTCCAGGCAACACACAGCGTCCTCGGTGCAAGGAGAAGAGTGGGGGGTTGGGAATCGGGGTTAGGTCCTCCTCCTGGCCTCACCTGCTCCCCAGACCCCTCTGAGCCTCGATGGCCAAAGGAAGTGCCAACAGCTGAGAGGACCAACTGAGTCACGCTGTGAGGCAGGGAAGGCACAGGGCTGGCTGCTCTGGTAGCATGACTTTTTGTGAAACCCAACAGCAGGAAAGAAATCCAGATTTGAGAGCAGCAGCCTGAGATCCTCCCGATGTTTCCTGATTTTACTCAAAATCCCTTTGAGCGTTCATGGAGTGTAGGATGACCCAGCCCGGGTCTGTGAGCCACAGACAGCAGACAAGGAGACAGTGGCTCTGAAAACAGCGCTAGCCGTGGCACCACGGGGACCAAGAGGCCCTTCGTTACCAGCTCCTGCCCCTTCTCCATTCCCACCGCTCACCCTCATCTCCCCCACTTGCTCCCTTGTCTTCAAGAGTCCCCCAGGGGCCCAAGGAGCACCCTGCCCTCTGGCAGGGTTCCTGCCCCTAGCAGAACACCAGAGAGGGGAAGGAGTGCCAGGGGACCCTCATATGCTGGCAGCTCCCTCCGGCCTCAGTGAGGCTCTAGGAAGAGACCGGGCCAAGCCCAAGGCTGGGGCCACCGACCTGGGAAACCTCTGAGGCCCCTCACCACACTCAGGCAAGCACCCAACAAACCACAGCTGCGGTTTCCAGAGAGCCAGGCCTCCCACCGCAGGGACGGTAAACTGAGAAGTGCTGTAGCTATAAATGTGCAGCGGCGAACCGCGGGACACTGCCGCAGCCCAGCAGCGGGCTGGAGCCTGCTCCCAGCCACCCTGCAGGAGGTGGCCTCGCCTGCCAAACAGCCTGGACTGCCCATGGGGTCTTGGAGCACTGTGCTCTGAGCAGGGCCACTGGGGTCCCATGGAGGGGGAGCCAGAGGCAGACCAAGGCCAGCCTGGGGTGGGGAAGGCAGGACCCTACCCAGCACTTTACACACTAACCGTCAGTGGCGCTGGACTCAACTCACAGGCATTTGCTGTTTTCTCTTGTCTTATCCAAAAGGAAGGGGCCCCCTTTCTGGTGCTTAGTGCTTCTAAAGACCTCCCTCCCTGAGAGGCACAAAGCCACAGCTTCAGACCCATCTGGAGGGTCCCTCGGGCATAACCAAGGTTACCTTGGGGTGGGCCTGAGACTCATTGGTCCTGGCGGGTATCCTCATCAGGACTGCAGAAAGGGGGACCCCGAGGAGTTGTACCTGCCTCCTTCTCTCCCAACCCCTCCTCTGCAGCAGGCCTAGGCAGGAATGGCAGATCTGGAAACAGGAAGGGAAGGAGGCCCCTTCTCCTCTGTCCTCTCAGTGCCTTCCTAGGCAAGGTCTCTTCTCTACACCCTGCTCCACTGAACCATCTAGCGCAGACACTGAGGGCCTGAGGGCTCACCTGGCATGGCCCTCCTGTTGGGCTAGGAAACTGGCTGGGACAGGTGAGGTGATCCCAGCCTGTGAATCACCTGCCTGCAGAACTCAGATGAGCTTCACTTACAGGAAGGAACCAGAGGTGCCCTGGAGCCCCTTCCCAGAGGCTGACACCGGCACCCTTGGGTCTCTGGGGAGGACCCCCTCAGTCGATCAGCCTGAACAACATCCCTTGGCCAGAACCCTTAGGGGAGAAGGGTGGAGATGGATACCTAGGATGCCCTATCAGAGGAGAGAGGCTGTGAGCAAAGAGCTCTGGGCTGGCTGGGGAGGAGAAGAGGACCTGAGGGGCCTTCAGACACTGGCCTGAGGGCTGCCTGGCTAGGGAATCGTGGCGGCCTGGCCCCTGGCGGCAGCCCATTCCTACCCCCATGAGTCAGGTAGTTTAGCATCCCAAAGAATTAAAAACGGGCTGGGCACATGTTTACTAAGATAAATAAATGAATGAATCAAATTTCTCATGCATAAGAAATTTCTAAATATTAGAGGGTTGGGGATATGGCTCAGTGGTAAAGCATTTGCCTAGCGTATATGAGGCCCTTAATTCCATCCCTGGTACTGAAAAAGAATTAAAAATTTAAAAAATAAAAATGAAACATTACAGCAGGAAAGGAAAGAAAACTTTAACGGAAAAATGCCATTTTCTTGTATGGGACATGATATTGTAAAGATAGCATTTCTCACCTAATGATCTACATATCCATCCTATTGCACTCATTCGTCCAATATTTACTGTGGGCCTGCTGTGTGCCAGGTGTGTTCGAGGCACAGGGGACCCAGGGATGGACACAAACACCCCTGCACAGGTGGGGCTTGCATTCTTAGAGACAGGGGAGACAGACAAAATACAGAGGTAAAGAAGAAAATTACATAGTGTGTAAGAAGGTGAAAAGTGCAACAGAGAAGAGTCAAGGTCTGTATGGAGAATGTGGGGCAGGTAGGGGAGCTGTAATTTAAAATAGGCTGAGAAGTACACTTTGCAAGCATTGAAAGCTGTGGAGAGAAGTAGACTTTTCATACTTTATACAGCAAGAATGCCCATGCAGCAACCAGGCATGGGGGCACAAACCTGTAATCCCAGCACTTGGGAGGCTGAGACAAAGGAATTTCAGGTTCAAGGATAGCCTCAGCAATTTAGTGAGACTCTCAAGGCCGGGCGTGGTGGCGCACGCTTGTAATCCCAGTACTTTGGGAGGCGGAGACCGGAGGATCCGGGTTCGCGGCCAGCCTCAGCTCTTTCTCTGTCTCTCTGTCTCTGTCTCTCTCTCTCTCTCTACTTAGTGAGGCCCTCCGCAACCTTGTGAGACTCGGTTTCAAAATAAAGCATAAAAAATAGGGCCGGGGGTGTAGCACGGAGGTAGAACGCCCCTGCGTTCAATCCCCGGTACCGCAAAAAAAAAAAAAAAAAAAAAAAAAAAGAGACTCTCAGCAACCTAGCAAGACCCTGTTTCAAAATAAAAAAAATTAAAGAAAGGGCTGGGGTATAGCTTGGAGGTAAAATGCCTCTGGATTCAATTCCCAGTACCACTTCCCCCCAAAAAAGAATGCCTGTGCGGCTAGATCTGAGGGAGTCAGTGGTTCTCAATGGCGGGTGATTCTGCCCTCCAGGGGGCATTTGGCAATGTTTGGAGACATCTTTCATTGTCACAACTAGAGGTGGGAAGAGGGTTGCTCTTGACATGTAGTGAAGAGAAGCCGGGATGCTGCTCAGTCAGCTACAGTGCACAGAACAGCCCCTTACAACGAAGAATGATTCGGTCCAAACTGTCAGTATTGTTGAGGCCAAGAAACCCTGGAGCGAACGAGGGGAAGAGGGACACGAGGGAGAGCCAGAAAGGTCAATGCCAACCAGAGAGCCAGAGTTGTTTTGGAACTGGAGAAGCTGAGTCAGAAATTCTTACGGAAAAATATGTGAGACTCTCAGAGGGGGGGGGCTGAAAAAGGAATCAACAGAGTAACTAGCCTCAGCAGGTCTTAGCATATAAGATTTCCCATGGCAGGCAAATGACCAATGTCTTTAATATATAAAGAGTTCTTGCAAATGGATATGTTAAAGCCTTTTTAAAAAGCTCTTGGGGGCCGGGCGTGGTGGCGCACGCTTGTAATCCCAGTACTTTGGGAGGCGGAGACTGGAGACCGGAGGATCCGGGTTCACGGCCAGCCTCAGCTCTCTCTCTCTCTCTCTCCCTCTCTCTCTCTCTCTCTCT
>PVJS01033479.1:0-22149 GCA_004027185.1 Glis glis | reverse complement strand
TTTTTTTTTTTTTTGCAGTACCGGGGATTGAACGCAGGGGCTTTCTACCTCCGCGCTACACCCCCGGCCCTATTTTTTATACTTTATTTTGAAACCGGGTCTCACGAAGTTCCGGAGGGCCTCACTAAGGGGAGAGAGAGAGAGAGAGAGAGAGAGAGAGAGACAGGGAGAGAGAGAGAGCGAGAGAGCTGAGGCTGGCTGTGAACCCGGATCCTCCGGTCTCCGCCTCCCAAAGTACTGGGATTACAAGCGTGCGCCACCACGCCCGGCATAATATAAGATTTTAAAAAGAAATAAAGGTCCTATGTTTTAGTGTGATGTTGGCTTCATAGAATGTGTTTGGGAGAATCCCGTTTCTATTTCATGGACTAGATTGAGGAGTAGTGGGATTAGTTCTTCTATAAAGGTTTTATAAAATTCACTTGGGAAACCATCTGGACCTGGGCTTTTCTTTGATGGTAGCCTCTTTATTGCTGCTTCCATCTCTTTAATTGCTATTGGTCGATTTAAATTTTCTATATCTTTAAGATCCAATTTCAAATAATATTTTTAATCAGAAACGGGATGCTGTGATTACGATCGTTAATCCTGCCTTTAAATAGTTTATTGGCAAGGACTTTTATTTTATTTCCAATTTTAACATTAATAGAGATTTGAGTCAGATTAATGAGTCAGATTAATTTTAACAGTAATAAAGACTTGAGTCACTCACACATGTGTATTTCCTCTCCTGCTTGAAGAGCCCACTAACATAATGATAAAGGAATAAAAAATGTACAAACCACAAGGACAACAGTAATAAGAGAGGCCATCATGAGTAAGAGATTCTAATAAATTCTAGGAAGACAGAAGGCAGGTGGGATACAAGAAATTGATTGTACAGGGAAGAGGAAGTCAATTTAAAATGTATACAAGGAGATGATACATGGCAGGCAGGGGCGAGGCGGGGGGCCTCCTGGAGAGGGTCAGGATCCGGAAGTACCAGCTGTGGTGGAACATAAAGATGAGGCTCAACACCACGTTGAACATTATCTATTTGGAAAAATTATCTATCTTACTGTTGAAAATTATTACTGTGAGATAGAAAATTATCTTACTGTTGGAAATTATCCTCTCCACTGATACCCATTTACAGAACAATTACTTGTGCCCCTTCACTCAGGAAGAATTTTGAGGTCTTTTCTCTATAGAAACTAACCAAGAAAGATTCGAGATGCAAAAGCCCAAGTGTATTCCCTTGCTGTAACATCCCACCACAACCTGGGCGGCTTAAACACAAACCCGCTTCCTCACGGGGCTGGAGGCTGTTAGTGTGAGGTTAAGGCCCGGGTCGGCAGGGTGGGCGTCTTCTGAGGCCTGTCTCCGGGGTTTGCAGAAGGCTGTCTCCTCTCTGTGTCCTCACAGGGTCTTTTCTCTGTGAGTGTCTGTGTCCAAATCTCCTCTTCCTATAAGGACGCCGGTCATATGGGGTTAGCACTCACCAATAGGAACTTATTTTACCTTAATTTCCTCTTTAAAACCTTCATCCCCCACCCCAAAGAGTCACATTTTGAAATCCTGGGGACGAGGACATCAACATATGAACTTCTGGGGTACAAAGTTCAGTTCCTAACTGCAGGTATAGCAGCCAAGGTGAGGCAGAGGCTGAAAGTGGATGGGAGGCTGCCTGCAGCTCAGACCGCAGCCTCCTGCCCAGCACGGGGTCAAGATCCTGTCCCTGCCTGCAGATGAGAACACAGCTCTCTCGGAAGGAGAAATCGACGGGCCCCAGTGAAATACACCTGGCGTTTGGGAGGTCTTTGGGCAGAGTGGCCTCACTCATAAATGTGCATAGTCAACCAAGAAAGCCTTTTTTTTTTTTCAGTACTGAGGATTGAACTCAGGGGTATTTTACCTCTGAGCTAGACCCCCCAGCCCCATTTTAGTTTTATTTTTTGAATCAGGATCTCGCTAAGTTGCTGAGGGTGTTGGTAAGTTCTTGAGGCTGGCTTCAAACCTGCGATCCTCCTGTCTCCGCCTCCCAAGCACTGGAATTACAGGTGTCCCCAGCATGCCTGGCTCAAAAATGCCTTTTGAGGAAAGCTTCCAACATGAAAGAGGGTACGCTATAAACCACAGAAGAATCTGCAAGAAACTGAGATCAACAACACTCCAGTTATACCTTCAGAGAAACAGGAGAAAATGGTATCACTACAGAATAAGAGCAGAATGCCACAAAAGAGAACTGGTCGTGTAACGAGAAGTAGTGGTTCAGTGTTACTGGGAGAACACAACGATGGGAGGTGGAAAGTGATGTAAAAAATAAATCCTGAAATTGAGAAATCAAGAAATGACAAACCCTGGGCGGTGGTACATGCCTATTATCTCAGTACTTGGGAGGCTGAGACAGGAGGATCACAGGTTTGAGGCCAGCTGCAACAACTTAGCAAGGTCCTCAGCAACTTAGTGAAACCCTGTTTCAAAATAAAAAATAAAAAGGGCTGAGGGTGTAGCTCAGAGGTCCAATGCCCCTGGGTTCAATCCCCAGTATTATAATAAATCAATAGAAATAGCAAGTGTATTGTTTACAATAGAAATAACTTCCAGAAGAAACAGCTAAAATAAAAACACACTTGCCTATCTGAGAGAGTAGACTACTATGATTCAATAAGTCTTTTGATACCATATTCTCTTTCTTTTAACTCTGGATATATTTCTTTGATTTAATTATTTTTACACTTTAAAAAAGACTTGGAATAGTCATAGCCTGGCATAATATAATAACTGTGTCACTAGCAATCCGCAGATATTAATTTTTGCAAGTCAATCAATATTGTATTTAAGCTGTTAGGAAGCCAAATAAATACTTTTAGGCTCTGATGGAGGAATATAGAAAATTACAAGTTGATTCCTTCCAAGAGTCTATGGGTTTGGGGGGATGACATTGTAAGGCAGCATTTTCCAAACACCAAATAAAACTAACAAACTGACAGTCTCAGGACTTGTGGGGAGAGGCCGTGGCTTCCGCCCGTGGAGATGAACGATGGAGTTCAGCATTGAGAAGAAGCGTGTGATTGGCTGAGGTGGTGCAGAGGACTCTGGCGGAAGGGACCGCAAGCCTGCAGGAGCAGAGGTCGCAGCTCCTGTGTGGTTATGAGATGGGTAGTGAGCCAGGTTGGCGGCAGCAGCAGATTTGTGTTGGCAAAAGATGGGAATAAGTACGAAAGAGTCTAGAGAGGCCAGCCAGGAAGGATCTTCTTGCATAGGAAATAATAAATCCCCAATTTTTTGTAAATCAGGATGTAAAGCCAGGTATGGTGGCACATGCCTGTAATCCCAGTACTTGGGAGGCTAAGACAGGAGGATCCCAGGATCAAGATCAGCCTCAGCAACTTAGTGAGGCTTGCTCTCAGCAACTTAGCGAGACTGTTTCAAAATAAAAAATAAAATAGGGCTGACGGTGTAGCCTAGAGGTAGAAGGTCCCTGGGTTCCAATCAGATGCATCCAGAACATACTTGATATTATTAGTAGAATGGGGTCAAAACAAGCCCCTTCTCTTGTTCAGAGTTAGTTATATTGTGTTGAGACTTAAGAAATTTGGTGTCTGTCTAGTAGCACTTTTAGAAAAAAGTGAAGTCATTTGAAAAACAAATAAGGATCCCTTCATATGTGTTGTTTAAGACTGGCTTTTTCATTAGTAAAAGGTTGCTTAAATTGAGATAATCATTATTTCTGGGTTAAAATTGTCTGCTGAAACCACCACCTGGATACATTTTTTAAACATGGTTCTCACTGTTACTTATTTTCTTATTACCCTGCCATTTTAAGAAAGAACAAGCAATCCTGTTTCTTGGTCCCTGAGGGCATGATGGCATGTTAACTAACAGTCATTTTGTTTAAAGTTCTATTGTCAGCCGGGCATGGTGGCGCACGCTTATAATCCCAGTACTTGGGAGACTGAGACAGGAGGATCACAGGTTTGCGGCCAGCCTCAGCTACTTAGTGAGGCCCTCCACAACTTAATGAGACCCTGTTTCAAAATAAAGAATTAAAAAATAGTGCTGGGGGTGTAGCTTGCGGAGGTAGAATGCCCCTGGGTTCAATCCCCAGTGCCGCAAAAAAAAAATAAATAAATAAAATAAAGTTCCATTGTCATGGGCATATAGATAGATAGATAGATAGATAGATAGATAGATAGACAGATAGATAGATAGATAGATATGCGGCTTTCGCAAACTCAAGGTGTGAATCCCTCTCTCTCCACTCTATATTTTCTTTCTCCCATCAGTCTGCAGATGGAATATCACAAGTTTTGGGCACTAACCGTGTATTCAGACCAGCCTTGTGGTCTCCATAGGGATCAGCAGACTACAGAACACGTCAGGCTGCTGGTCCTGAAGGGAAGGAAGAGTGGACAGCAGTCACGGCATCTCTGTCTCATATGTGCCCAGTTAGACGCTGCATGTAAGGAGCACGTTAATCTGTGCATTATTTTCTGAATTATCATCATCCCAAATGTGATGACTCTGTCACAACCTCTTCTCAGCACTCAGGTCGAGACTTTGCCACCAAATCTTTTAACATCAAGCCAGGTATGGTGGCACATGCCTATAATCCCAGTCCTTGCGAGGCTGAGACAGGAGGATCGCAGGTTCGAGACCAACCTCAGCAACTTAGTGAGACCCTCAGCAACTTAATGAGACCTTGTTTCAAAATAAAAAGTAAAAGGGTTTCGGGGTGTAGCTCAGAGGTAGAATGTCCCTGAATTCAATCCCCAGTACCAAAAAAAAAAAAAATTCTTTAACATCTGAGTAACCCAAAGTCATGGAAAAGATCCTGAATCTCACCTTTCTTTTTTTGCATTATGGGAAAAATTCCTCATGTATGGGAAACTATGGTAATTTAGAATGAAATGTGGGAGAAATACTTTTAAAATCTTGTCAGCTACATAAAACTTGACATCTAAGAGAACTGTTACATATTACCGAAAGCAAAGTGTGGGCAGAATGAGAGCTATTAAAAAAAAAAAAAAGACTGATTACAGCCTTGAACTTGTGTCCGCTTGGCCAGAGGAAGAATGTGAAGTGTGCAGGCCTTTTTGGCGGGGTGACTGGAAGGAACAGTTGCCGTTGCAATGGACAGACTGAGTCACAGAACACAATAAAGGAAGCAAATTCAGAATGATCACAGAATGTAGAGGAAAGGAAAGGAATGAGAGGGCTGTGTGGAAGAGCTAGCTTGCGGAACCCCGACCATCCTGTCTGGAAAACAGGACGCTTAGTGATAACCGAATCGCATAATTAAGGGTCTGCAGAGCTTAGGGCATTGAGTGTAGCAGCTGACTGCTTTGGTTAAATAGAAGCCTAAATTGCAAGGGACTGGACTGGAGGGCTGCTAATGGTTCGGACGTAGAATGTCCCCAGAGGCTCACGTATCAAAGGCTTAGTCCCCAGCACAGCAATGTCCATAGGGGTGGCTCTTGGCGAGTGACTGGATCATGAAGGTTCTTATCATGACCTTATCGGTGGGTTAATAATGTGATGGCGGGATTGGGGGAGGGTGGAGACTGCAGGAGGTGGGACCTCGTTGGAGGAGTGGGTCCTTGGGGACAGTGTCTGCCCTGGCCCCTTCCTCTCTCTTGAGGGGAGCAGCTTGGCTCCACCACACCCCCTCTGTCACGATGTTCTACCTCCCTGTGAGCCCAGAGCAAGGGAGCCAGCTGGCCCTGGGCTGAAACCTTGGAAGCACTGAGCCAACATAAATCACTCCTCCTTTAAGTTGTTTATATCAGTTATTTTGGTCACAGCGATGACAAAACTGACGAACACAGGGGCCCTTTGATGTATGGAACTGGATAGCCCAAGGATGATTTGCTGGTGTTTCCGGAGGGAGACTGTTAGGATTACTTTAGTCTGAACCACTATTGTTAAAAGTCAAGCCAGGCGTGGTGGCGCACACTTGTAATCCCAGTACTTGGGAGGCTGAGACTGTAGGATCCGGGTTCGTGGCCAGCCTCAGCTACTTAGTGAGGCCCTCCACAACTTAGTGAGACCCTGTTTCAAAATAAAGAATAAAAAAAAAAATTAGGGCTGGGGGTGTATCTTGGAGGTAGAATGCCCCTGGGTTCAATCCCCAGTTTAGCAAAAAAAAAAAAAAAGTCAACACCACATTTGCCTGAGAGAAAAAAATGGTGGAGATGGGATTTTAAAACGTGTAGGAAAACTGTTTGCAAATTCTTGTCTCAAATGCTAGGGAAGAAAGTGGATGATCTATGGCTACCAGAAGAGCAGTGCCCAGGCCTTGTGGATAGGAAAGAAGGGAGCATTCTCTGGGGCACGGAGGCTGCCTGAGGCGGCAGACATGCTGAATTACAGAAGTGCAGAGAAGTGGCAGGAGGATAGTTAGAAGGCAGAAGGTGACTGCAGAAAAAAGGGAGATGGGGAAATGTGTACAATTTTAACTTCTTAGAAATTGAGAGTGTGATTAATAAGGAATTTTTGGAAGTTTGGGAGATAAAATAATTTAAATTTTTACTATCTTAACTAATTATCACTAGTGTGGCATCAGTTTCTCTAAAATTCTTCTTTCAAAAAGAGTATGGCCAGACGGGCATGGTGGCGCACACTTGTAATCCCAGTACTTGGGAGGCTGAGACAGGAAGATCTCAGGTTCACAGCCAGCCTCAGCTACTTAGTGAGACCCTCCACAACTTAGTGAGACCCTATTTCAAAATAAAGAATAAAAAATAGGGCTGGGGGTATAGCTTGGAGGTAGAATGCCCCTGGGTTCAATCCCCAGTACCACAAAAAAAAAAAAAAAGAGTATGGCCAGATGTGGTGGTGCACATTTGTAATCCCAGTACTTGGGAGGCTGAGACAGGAGGATCGGAGATTCAAAGCCAGCCTCAGCAACTTAGTGAAGCTCTCAGCAACTTAGTGAGACCAGATTTCTAAATTTAAAAAAATAGGGCTAGGGGTGTAGCATGGAGATAGAATGCCCCAGGGTTCAATACACACACACACACACACACACACACACACACACACAGAATATGGTTTCATGGCAGGCAGATTTCAAGCAGTAGTGTGTCCAAATTCAGGAGTGAAAAGAGGGCCTCGGGTGGACCCTCCAGATCTATGTAGCCCTACCATTCTGTGGTTTAGTGACGGATCACCAGTTATGACAGATAAATATCCATTTGATAAGACATTTTCAGTATACTAAGAAATTCATTCTGTTCTTGTCCCACTTTCCTACCAAGTTAAAATCAGTTATGCTTAACTTCACAGAAAAAGGTACTTTAGCATGATCTCTAATAGTGCAAAATCCCGATACCAGGCATTCATTGACAATTATCTATAATCCTATTATTTGCCATGGTTTATAAAACCAGATATGAAAGTTTTGACCAGAATCCATGTTTCACTATGTGAAAATTGTTTTTCCAGACTATAGTCTATAGGTGGGATGGCCTCATTACTCAAAATCAGTAACAGTCAACTGTAATATAAAACTGTTACCCTGGACACTTAGGCAAAGGTGGAGAAACCCATTTTAGGTGAGTTTATAACAACAACAACCCATTCCTACACACAATGACAAGCCCAGACCACTTGTAGGGAGTAAAAGAAAGAAATCAATAGATGGGAGTAAACACTGAGACAGGGAGATGGTAAAATTCAACGATAGGTCCAAAAACGAATAAAGGTTTTTACTTCAATTTTGAAAGAACAAAGAAAATAAAATGAAAACCAAACAGGGCTTTACAAAGTTCTTCTCATTTTTGTTCTTTTTTAATTTATGTCTGTTTTAATAGCATGCTTTCTTAGATTTAAAGGTGAGAGAAACAAAGGCCGAGAAAAGCCTTAATAAGTAAGAACATTTAAAAACTGTGTGTTCAGCCAGGCGTGGTGGCACATGCCTGTAATCCCAGTACTTGGGAGGCTGAGACAGGAGGACCACAGGTTCGAGGACAGCCTCAGCAAGTAGTGAGAGTCTCATCAACCTAGCAAGACCCTGTTTCAGAATAAAAATAAAAATAAAACTGTGTGTTCAATCACTTTGGAAGAACAATAGATTATTTGTGTCCGTGTATTTTAAAGAAGCTCTAGAAACATTTGGTTAGCCATTATTTGTATATTTATTTGAAAGCCACATTGTTATCAAAACTTTTATCAGCGGGGCGTGGTGGCACATGCTTGTAATCCCAGTACTTGGGAAGCTGAGACAGGATAATCCCGGTTTGTGGCCAACCTCAGCTACTTAGTGAGGCCCTCCACAACTTAGTGAGACCCTGTTTCAAAATAAAGAATAAAAATAGGGCTGGGGGTGTAGCTTGGAGGTAGAATGCCCCTGGGTTCAACCCCCAGTACCGCAAAAAAAAAAAAAAAACTTTTACCAAAATAACATGCGGGCAAGCTTTGTCTTGGGTTGGATTCCTCAGCAGCAGAGTGTCTGTTGTCCAGGGAGTGCTCTTGGAAGACACCTGTCTTTGAGTGAGGTAGACAAGAAAGGACAGGAAAAGAAATCAGCTCCCAAGTCCAGCCTCAGCCTGATCACCACAGGATGAGGGGTGACTTACAGAAGTGGTCCCAGTGGTCAGGTGGGGCTCCCAGGCAGCATCCCTCAGCCAAGAGCAATCCTCCAGGGAAGGATGCAGGAATGTGCTGTTAGCAACCTACACTCACAACCACTGGCGGATAGGCATAACAACCTGCTGTGTATATGTTTGTGTTTCTCAGTGTCTTCTTTGTGCAAAAAAAAAAAAGTCCTCGGGCTACTGATATTGCACAGTCCCTGTCCATAGCAGCTGTGCAATTCATAGCTAATGGGGAATGAACACATGGATAGATGCTACAGAAAACATGCTGGGGAACTGGATAATAATATCTAGAATCTATAAAACATTTCCTTTGTGCAGACATGGTGCACGAAGTATGTATCATCCCCATTGCACACCTGCAGAAACGGAGATGGATATGGTCCCCAGAGCCACATAGCAGCTCTGACATCTGAATCCATGCATTCCACCTCTTCTGCGTGCCAAATGCTCAGAAATGAGGAGGGTGACATAAACAGGGTAAAACAGATACTGAAAACCGATGACCCCGAGTCAGTTCTCGCTTCACAGGGTGGCTGTGGTTTTTCTTTTGGAAGATAGAATTAACAGCTTCGTTCCTCTCCTTCGAAAAGGAAAGGTATGTCAACTCCAACATGGACCTTGAATAAAAATTAGGAATTCTAAAATCCTTGGATCATGCAGAGTGGCTGAAACTTCCAGAAGATTCTTAGTATTTTTGTCTCTGCTACATGACAGATTAACCACTGACTATGCACAAATATAATTATGCACCCTAAATTGGTTGTTTGTGTTTAGGCCTAACTGTAGTTAAAAATATGCTGTGAGTGTTATTGGAAAGCAGGAGACTAAAATAGACATTAATTTTTCAGTACTCCTCCAAGGCACAAAGTTTCCAAACTCAAAATCTCATGAATCGAATGTGGAAAAGCCTCTAATGCATTTGGGGCCTTTTTAATGAGTTTTTTAGCTCTCCTTCAGGGTAATTGCTAGTTTCTTCTATGCCTTATAGGAGATAACTGATCTAAAGTTTAAGCCAAAATCTCCTCTGAAATTCACTTGATATATTAAAGAAAAATAAAAATAACATAGTTTAAATGAATACTAACCTCTTAAAATAACAGAGTTCAAATGAATCCTAATGTCTTAAAGTGAGGTGAATATCTGGCTATTCACAAATTTTTAAAAATTATGAACCTGAATATTAAAAAGAGAATACCTGTATTGGCTTCTCTTTGGCGTGTTCTCGGGGCGTTGTTTTTACCTCTCTGGCTGTCACTCAGCGGTGCTAATTGTGAATCTAAATCCGCATGCTGAAAATAATGGTTCTGACTCTTCTGACAAGACAGCTAAGTAGGTCATGGTTTTATGCCAAAAGGAAATGGCCTTTTAGTGGCCAAAGGAACAACTGTGTTTTTTTATTTTTAAATAATCCATGGAAACCAGTCCTGGCGACCTAGCGTTAATGTCACTGCTGTCGCTCCTCACTTCAAATTCATCCCTTTGCCCACATCCTCTCATGTGGCCCTCCCAACCAGGAAATAATGGCAAGATTTCCGCTTAAACATTTTAAAACTCAGGAAAGCATTCGATGATACTGTAGTTACTACCAACCTTCAGGGTAAACACAGACATCTAGCCGAGCGCTTAGGGTGTGATTTTTGTAACACTTTTCGAGGCAAAGCCATCAAGGTAATGGTTCATCTATTTCTCCACTTACTCCCTTGCAGAGCGCCTCCTTTAGGTGAGTGACTGTGCTCGGCCTGAAACACTGGCAGAGGGAAAGCCAGGCTCTGTCGGGGTGGTCTGTTGCTCTTGCTGCTTTGCTTTCTTTTATTGTTGTTATGGTGGTATTTACAAAACAAGTGCAAACCAGGGTGGGAGGGTATTCAAGTAAAGAAGCAGCAATGCGGCCTAAGACATCGTCAGAAAGAGATATGAGCCCTTTGGGTCTTAAAAGAATTTATCCTATTTTAAATACTTCCAGAGAATGGGATTCTACATAGATCACCATTTGCCCTTACCCCATATAGTAATAGGCAACACTTTTTGAGATTTACTATGTGCCAACGTCTACAACTAATGATGGATTCTCTTATTTAACTTTTCAGCAATCCACAACCACATAACACAGGCACTATTGTTATTAGCACTGTGCATGTGTGTGTGTGTGTGTGTGTGTGTGTGTGTTACTGGGGATTGAACCCAGGGGCATTCTACCTCCAAGCTACACTCCCACCCCTATTTTATTTTTTAGTTTGAAATAGGGTCTCACTAAGTTGCTAAGACTGGCCTCAAAGCTATGATCCTCCTGTCTCAGCCTCCCAAGGACTGGGATTACAGGCATGCTCCACCATGCCTGGGTTACCCTTTAATAGATTAGGAAAGAGGCTTGTGAATCAATCACTCCTCCAAAGTCACACAACCAGGAATGGTGGGGCCGGGATATAGTCTGCCTCTAGAGTCTTACTCTACACTGTACCGCTTCCTTCGCGTGTTACCTGTGGTCAGAGCAAAGCAGTACTTTATTGTTGACATTCTTAACCCATTTTGTCCCATTGTCCCAGATATGGGACACCTATACAAACTTAAATATAGTATATAACACATAATACAATTCTAGTAAAATAAGAATATATTATAATATAATAGGATTAACTACTATTCATATAATAGTACATATAAGTTCTAGATTATGATTTCCATCTTATTTTAATGCACCCATATCGATTTCATTGAAATGTTCACAGAATTAAAAACTTGGGACTTAATGGGTTAAGAGACTGAATTCTCCAGCCAGATTTTAAAATATAGTACAGTTCTGGCTGTGTGCTTTCTGATTCATGAGTTGTTGTCAGATAAAAAATATCTTTACCAGATCTGGTAGGGCAGCCCCCAAACTCAGACAAGGATCTTTATGGGCCCTACTACCCCTGTAGGGGCAAGAATCCTGTGTTTCCTGAACACGGAACCCAAGTGCCTGGCATTCGGTAGGTTAAGCGTTTGCTTAATGAATGACTTAATAGAAGTTTCCACACAGTAATAGTGTCATTTCCTCACTCGCCTTTAATGGAAGTTCCTGCTTAAACAGGGAGAGGACGTTCATAAGAGGTGAAAACACCACCTATCATACTATGTGACACTAGAGAAAAGCATCATTGCATAAGACCCACAAAGAATGTCAGGCACTCAATAAACATTTGGTTTTGATTTTGGTTTTGTACTGGGAATTGAACCCAGGGGCATTCTACCTCCAAGCTACACATCCAGTCCTTTTCTATTTTTTATTTTGAAAGAGGGTCTCTGTAAGTTGCTGAAGCTGACCTTGAACCTTCGATCCTCCTATATCAGCCTTCCAAGTATTGGGATTACAGGTTTGTGCCACCACGCCCAGCAATAAACATTTGTTGAGTCACAATCAGCTCTTAAAAAGTTCCTATGAGCTTGAAAGTTCATAGGGAAACTTATCAAGAAATGATTATGACTCACATAGTTTTAAGAGACACAGGACCTAAGAATACCCAGGACAAGAGACTTTCAAACCTATTCCTGGCCAGGCATGGTGGCTCACGCCTATAATCCCAGTACTTGGGAGGCTGAAACAGGAGGATTGCAGGATCAAGGCCAGCCTCAGCAACTTAGTGAGACTCTGTTTCAAACTAAAAAATAAAATAGGGCTGGAGTGTAGCTCAGAGGTAGAATGCCCCTGGGTTCAATCCCTAGTAACACACACACACACACACACACACACACACACACACACACGCACGCACACCTGTTCCTCAATAATCCTCTCTTCCACCACAATTGGAGGAGTGGAAAAGGAAATATGCAGCCCTCTCTACCCCAGCTGCTCCTGCACTGACGGCTGGCAGGTGAAGGAAGGAGAAAAGGAGAAAAGAAGACAGAGGCATTCTGGGCAGATTCACAGCCTAGTGCTGATTCCCTACACTGTGGGGGAAGGGTGGATTCTTTTTTCTTAGGATAAGGATGGAGCTTTATTTGGAAAGAAAGGGGTCCAGCAAACTATGATACATTTTCCAGATGCCCTACAAAGTTGCTGTGTTGTTTTGTA
This sequence comes from Glis glis, assembly GCA_004027185.1. Taxonomy (NCBI): domain Eukaryota; kingdom Metazoa; phylum Chordata; class Mammalia; order Rodentia; family Gliridae; genus Glis; species Glis glis. Next base: position 9,516 of record PVJS01033479.1, on the reverse strand, counting down.
AAAGCCAATGTATCACTTGTTTTTAAGTGATCGGGTTTACCTCATTCTGCAAAGCCTGAGTTGCCATTTAAAATTGGCATTCATTTTGTTTTTCTCTGGCTTAGCTTTTTGCCCTCGAGGCTCCTAACAGATTCTAGTTGGCTTCTGTCTCCAATATCAACTTGGTGCACATGCACCAAGTAGGATGTCATCTTTAAAAACTTGAAGGAATCTGTTGCTTTGCAAATACTATGCATCCTTTATACTTTAGGTGAGCCTATCAGTTCCAGTCTCCTTTAGGAAGAGGTTGGCCTTGTCCGCAGTGGCAATGATGAAAATATAAACAGCAGGGGACCAGCCCTGCAGCCACAGGGAGGCTGAGCAGCTCTCTAGACTCTGCGCTCACTTTGTCTTTGAGTGTAGAACAGAATCTCATTGCTGATGTCTTCGCAGGGACTAGGAAGAATTCCTTCCATGGGTTCAAGCGTGTCTGAAAACAAAAAGAATAGAAGCATAACTAAACAACAACAACAAAAAAAACCCTCAAACAACCGAATAAAAAAAGGAGTGAAGAAGTCAGGGCCAGGACACACGTGGCCAGGCTTCCATGGATGCAATGGGGGGGGCTGTTATTCATCTGTATCCCTGACTCCCTTCTCTTCTTCCCCTCTACTGGCCCAACTCAACTACATCCCAGAAGATCCATCAAAACCATACCCACTCAACACAATCAACATTGGCCACATATGTATCGGAATTTGCTGAGTGTGTAGTTGGTTGAGTGATATGTGGGTATATAGTGATACATAGGATAAGGATGGAGCTTATGTTCAACTTTGTAGGTCATCTAGAAAATTTATCATAGTTTGAAAGACCCCTTTCTTTCAAAATAAAAGTCTATCCTTATCCTATATATCAGTATATATCCATCTATCACTCAATCAATAAAATTATTTTTCTATATGTTCCACTTCTGTTCAATTCAATGAATAAAGTGTAGCTATTCACTGAATGTAGGGATGGCAATTAATCTCTTGTTCTACATGTTGCTTCTTGTCAAAGGTCTATGTTAGCAGAAGAATAAGAACAGTAATTATCCTTGTAGTTGAGTCAGTTAAATTCACATAAAGTCTTAGCATCAGAAGCATTTATGGGGAATTTTTTAAAGTCCATTTGCACATTAATTTCCTTCCTCTACCCATGGATAAATGTAAATCCTATCATTACAAATCTGACTTCCATTCTCATAATTTTCTTTTTCCCTCCTGCTGCATTTATATTTCTCCTTAAACTTGAAACAAAATTACTGTTACCCAATGGACCCAATTACTATTAAGTTGTTAAACAACACTCCAGTCTATAATTACTTTTTATCATCAAACCTCTCATAGTCATCTTGCTAGTAAGTTAATTATTCTGAAACCAAGATCAGTTTGGTTTGGGGGGAATTCAGTACAGACAACATTATCACAAAGTGTTAGACCTGGAGATAATGAGTCAAGGAAAAAATGAGGATGGGTATTTAAATGGCTCTGAATTTGGAAATGACCCTCAAGCTAAAAATAGGGAAGAAAGAGAAACAGGATAATTAAGGACATAGAATTTCGTTTTTCCAGAGCTAAAATAGCTTAGTTCCTAAGAGCATAAGCATTGTAGTAAGACAGACCTGAGTTCTTATCCAAGTAGTTTTCACCAGTAGACTTACGACCTTAAGTGAGTACTTACCTTTCTTAGTCAACTATTTCCTTGGGAAAGTAATACCTCGGGTTGTTCTGAGATGTTTGCAAAGTGCTTGGCCTATGACCTGGCAGGTATTAGGGCTTAATAAATGGTAATTAACTATTATGCACATGAGTTCAACTGTCACATTCTTGTGTGCACAGCACAACACAACACCCACTCACTACCGAAACATGCCCGGAGATTTCAGGTAGAGACTCGTTAGCTACCAAACTTTAAAGATCCATACAAGGCCTTCAGATAACTCAGGAAGCAAGAAAGTGCATTGCCCATCACTTCTCAGAGGAGAATGCCAAGACTCCAAGCTGGGCACCCTCACTGTCGTCAAGGACTATGCCTTCCATACCTCATTCCTTCTCACAGCTGCCCCATCGCTGCCTGCCCTTCCTTCCTTCCTTCAATTTGCTGGTCTCGCTTGCTCAGAACCTGACTCATACATCAACTTCCCTGAGAAATCTCTGACCCCAACCTCACACCACCACTCCTGTCTACTCCCGTCCCCAGGAGGCCCCATGCACACCTCCATCCAGCCCAACCCACATTGAACTGTTACTAATGATTCACTAGTCAGTCTCACATCGCTGACCTTAAACTGCATGACGGCAAAGATGGCCATATTTGACTGAATTAAATTATTTCCCCAGTGTCATACTTATGTCCTATGGACTTCTCCAACAGGGGGAAACATTAGCAAGATTCTTCTAACAGCTATTTTGCCATCCAGAATGATTGTTCACTAACCCAATAAAATATGTGTTCATAAATGTTATAAATGCCATCGTAAAGATTTATAAAGAGACAGTTTCTCAGTACTGGCAACACTGGATGTGTGTATTCATTTAAAGGAAATTTGATTTAAAATCAAATTTTAAATCAACCCCTTTTTCTACTTTGGTAGTGATTTTTTTCATCATACTGTCCTATGTTCCTATTGTAAAACATAGTTCCCTGTCCATTTTCTAAGCTGGTCTCTTTGATTCTGCTTGCTCCCCATTGAATCTTCCACATTGTTGTGAACTGTCCATATTTGGCCATGATAGCTCAACAGGAAAGAAGTATTTATTTATTCATTTATTTATTCATTCATTCATTTTGCAGTGCTAGTGATCAAACCCCAGGGCCTCACATATCCTAGGAAGGAGAAAGTTTTAAAATTAAAAGATGGGGCAAGCGCCGGGCGTGGTGGCGCACACTTATAATCCCAGTACTTTGGGAGGTGGAGACCGGAAGATCCGGGTTCGCAGCCAGCCTCAGCTCTCTCGCTCTCTCTCTCCCTGTCTCTCTCTCTCTCTCTCTCTCTCCTTAGTGAGGCCCTCCGCAACTTCGTGAGACCCGGTTTCAAAATAAAGTATAAAACATAGGGCCGGGGGCGTAGCGCGGAGGTAGAACGCCCCCGCGTTCAATCCCCAGTACTGCAAAAAAAAAAAAAAAAGATGGGGCAAGGGTGTATGTAACTCAGTGGTAGAGCACTTGCCTAGTATGTGCACAGCCCTAGGTTCAGTCCCCAGTACTGCAAAAAATAAATATAAAAGGATGAAACAGCTCATCTAAGAAAAAAATTAATACTAAAATGAAAAAGAAAAGAACAAAAGAGAACAGAATGAGCGTGATCTTCAAGCGCCCAAATTAACCCCTAGTCACAGGTCTGGTCTTTGGCGGCACGGTGGTTTCTTTCAGGCTTTCTGGGTGCCACTTAGAAGTCTGTAGCAGGAAGACACTTGAGCTTCGGGGAGAACAGAGCCTGTAATTAGGAAAGGTACCAGATGTCACATGAGGCTGGAATTTGGCTTCTAAAACTCGAACTTCTTTAGTTCGGAAGCTTTCTCGGCAAAGGTTTAAATCATATCCCACTACTTTGTAGTTTTGTAAAGCCTCAAATTGCTGGAATGCTGGGAGGCAAGAAGAGGAAAGAGAACGGGAAGAAGGGTATTTTAATTAATTTAATTTTCCAGTTAATTCAGTTTGATGAGTGTTTGTTGTCTAACTGCCAGGATCAGAATGCTGCTAGGTGCAGCAGAGAAAAAATAGGAAATGCACAATGTAATTGTTGTCTACAATGAGCACATCTTTTCTTCTTCATTTTGTCCTTTTAATCCTTCCTTTACCAAGTCTTTTCAAAGTATTTTAGTCCTCCTTCATGCTCTAACAAGTACAGAGAAGCTAGTATGAATTATCTTCCATTCAAGTGCGTCCAGTATCCAGGACAATACCTTGTATAAAGTATGTGCTCAATAAATCGTTCTTGAATTAAAGTGCATGATGTAGGTTGTATAAGAGATTGGATAAAATTTATGTGGATCCTAAGACATATTCTAAAACTGTTTTATTTGATAGAATCTACTATATTAACCTATTTTCTGGTCAACAAATTTATTTCTTAGTTAACTTTTGAGTGTGAAGCAATAGCCATGCACCATCTAATCAGCATCATCTTAAGTAATATCGTAAACCCTTTTGGCGTTTACTAAATAAGGGTTTATTTTAGTTACCTCCTTTACATCTCATGAACCCTTTATGTGCTTTCTGTGACAACTTAATTTTAAAAGTGTCTCGTCGTGGTGCCCACAGATCAGAGAGCAGAATCTTAGGCCCTTGGTATCCATTCACGCTCTAGTGTGATCACGTTGGTTATCCTAGGACGCCTGCTCCGGGGCTGCACCTGAGTCTGCACAATTTAATGCTCAGGCCCGCCCTTCAGGTCAAGAACCGCTCTACCCACTTGGATTCTTTACACTTCGGCCCTTCTCTCTCTGTCCTCCCACACAGCCCAAGACTTAGCTTCTCCCTTCTTATGGTAGGTGGCCTGGCTTTGGACCCACCATCCCCTGGAGGCCACCAGAGCACAGAGCTCTGGAGAAGGAGCCTGCAGCGCTTCCTCTCCGAGGCTCCCTGGAGAACAGGAGCCATGGCTAGACGGTGGGAAGGGGTGGCTGAGCTGAGCCTGGGTCCATGGATGCTGGTAGATGGAGCCCTGAGGCAGAACCAGGGCAGATTCTGCAGGAAGTGGCAGGTCAGAGAAAGACCGTGTTCGAAATCTGTTCCCCCGCTCCAGAGAAGCCTTGGGAGTGGGGCATGCCTGCTCTTCCTTAGTTTCCAAAGGGGATTCGATGGTATTGAGGAGAAAAACGGAATGTACACTAATGACCTTGGTCCTCTCAGCAAAGTAAAAGGCAGGGGTGTTTGCAGAGAGAAGTTTCAGAAGACCACTGCGGAGTGCAGCTAGAGTCAACAAGAGACAAAGAGGATTGCTGAGCAGGAGCCAGTTCCCCTGGGAAATTGATAGCTTTAGGTTAAAGACCCACAAAGAGAGCTCTTTTAGGAGCTGTGAAGTCATCTGGCCCTTACAATCACCTTGGCCTGTCCTGTGCCCCCGATGCTCCTGGACAGCCTACAGGGAAGTTCTTCAACAGCCACCGAGCAGGGCATGCATATTAAACAGAGAAATAAAGTCACCTATGTTGCGTCTAGACCTGCGTTAGCTTGGCTTCTGAGGATTCTTGGGGATTCTTGGGGGGTCCATCCTACAGTCCTTCTGAAAGCCCTCCTGCATTTTGCAAGTCCCCAGCTAAGACCAAAGGCTGCCCCAATGGAGCTGAGAGTGGATTCTGACACCCTTGGCAACCAGTAGGGCTCACACCTTGATATGGACAGATGTGCATTTAGTCTTTACTCAGCCACGACAAAACCTTGGACAAGTCACCGAATCTCTTGGAGGCTCAGTTTAGTTTGTGTTTCTGTTTTGCAGTGCTGGGAATTGAACCAGGGCCTCATACATGCTAAGCAAGCCCTCTACCACTGAGCTATATCCCTAGCCCAGAGACTCAGTTTTGAATCTGTAAAAGGAGGATAATGATACATCTTGTATAATGTTATTATGAGGACTGAATGAATGAAATGTATAAAGCCAACGTCTAATGCAGCATGTGGTGCATAATAGTTGCTCGATGAATGGCCATGTTACCTGGTACTTTATTTAGAGCTCTTTTGGTGTTGAGTACCTATGAAGGTTCTGAAAGATGTTCTCTGAACTAATGTTGTAAGAGTAATCAAAATTATCTAAATTAGCCTTCTTTTCTCAGTTTCTATAGCAAAATAATTCAAGGGCATTATATTATTCAGGAACTAGTTAACATGAACATATTCAAGGTCATATCAAAGCTTAAAGTTCAGGGAGAACTTTTCCTTAAAAGTTTTCATAAATATCACTAACATTTTTCTCTGGAATCTCTTTACTGTGTTGACTTCTCCCAACAAAATTTTTCAGATGTTGTCTATAATCTGAATATCTAGTGAAATAAAACTTCTGTAGAAAAGGCTGAAAAAATGTCTTTTTTTTTTTTTTTTGTCCCGGAGGTTGAACCCAGGAGCATTCTGCTTCCAAGTTACACCCCCAGCCCTTTTTATTTTTTGTTTTGAAACAGGGTCTCACTATGTTGCTGAGTCTCACACAGTTACTGAGGCTGGCCTTAAACCCACAATCCTGTCTCAGCCTCCTAAGTACTGGGATTATAGGCATGTGCCACCATACCCAGAAAGAGAAAAATAAGTCTTTTACTCCCATATCCACTGCTTTCAAGTGTTCTGAACCCCTTTCTTTGCATACACTCATGCCTACTTTTACATCTGTCTTCTTTCAAGTCTTTCCCTTATTTCATTCTATTAAGAAGAAATCGGAGCCAGGCGTACTTTGGGAGGCAGAGACCGGAGGATCCGGGTTCGTGGCCAGCCTCAGCTCGCTCTCTCTCTCTCTCTCTCTCTCTCTTTCTGTCTCTCTCTCTCTCTCTCTCTCTCTCTCTCTCTCCTTAGTGAGGCCCTCCGCAACTTCGTGAGACCCGGTTTCAAAATAAAGTAGAAAAAATAGGGCTGGGGGCATAGCGCAGAGGTAGAACGCCCCTGCGTTCAATCCCCGCTACCGCAAAAAAAAAAAAAAATCGGTTCTACAGAGCTTAGTCCCACAGGGCCACACCCCAGGAATTCTTACCAAAACAAAGGGCCACTTTGGCTTTTTCAGGGAATTATCCCTACCAGCCCCATCCACTACATCACTTAGGTGTTTCTCTTTCGAGTTTTATTACCAATTATGAAACTTTAGAAACATGATTCTGCTAAGTAATACCAATGATCATTACTCCATCGCTGATAACTACGTGAAATATTCAGGCCCCATGAGTCTTTAAAGTATTCTAGTTTAGTGCAATTTCCAATTTGGGGTTGGAGAAAAACACATTCATTGCAAAGAAGACACCAACCAATCAGTTTTTTAGAAGGACGTTTTCCAAACATATAAAAGAGAACAATTGACCGGCACAGTTATTTGCATAGTGAGGGACCTCCAGTAGCAAATGAGGAAAACCCCCGGTGGGGAATGTGCTTAATTAAAATCGCCTGCAAGAAACCAGGGAGAAGGAAAGATTTCAAGACGCTCATTTGATGCTTAGAGAATGATCCTTACGGGAAATATCAAACTGAAACAATGCTAATTACAGAACCCGTTCATTTCCTCCTTAACTGATGAAGAAGAGGGAAAAAATGGGAGATAGACCTAAGTTTAATCAAAGGAGAGACTGAATTGGTATCATCCTAGTTGGGTCCATTTGGGATTATTTTACTGACTTCACTGGCTACCAAAGAGACTTCAAATAAATGAGGAGTGTTACCAGTAGAATAGTGGAAGGAAATTTGGGGAAGGAGGTGGGGTGGAGAGGGAGGAGATTTGAAGGGATCAGTTGAAACAATCCTGTGCACATTCATGAAGCTATCAATACCAATTTCAATATTATGCACCAATAAAAGCATATATATAATTATAAAAGTGTATATATATATATATATATATTTTTTTTTTTTTTTAAGGCAAATGGTAGCAAAAGCCTGTGGAAAGCCCTACTGAGAACATTTGGGCATCCAACTGAGTTCTGAAAATCAGAGCCAAAAGAAAACAAAAACACAAATATCATTTCTGCCATTAAAAATGCAAATCATCATTGTGGCTAACACCTCGGGTACATAATTCTGCTCCCTCTACTACAATTTCGTTTCCTAATCTAGATATATTGTGTATGCTCTTGAAGGCTATTACATTATTTCTTATTCAGATTAAAAACATGTGCTGTGAGTGAGCGAGGGAATTTGGTAAGCATTTCATTTTGAAATTTCTAATTGACCTCCCCAGTCTGTTTATATTAAATGACAAAAAAACAGATTACACCAACCATGTCCTCTATGAATTTTGTCCCTTGTAATAAAAAAGGGTTTTTTTCTAAGATTGCTAGACATTAAACAACAATCACCTAAAAGATAAAATGTCCATCTAATCACAGACGTTCAGAGCTAGGAGCAGCTTTAGATCTCATCTGGTCTGTTGTCGTTTAATTACATCACCTTGAAACTTCCTCTAACCCGCAAGACATAAATAAAAGTCTCTTCCTAGGACCCTCCTCAATCTTCACCTCTGCCCCTTCAGCACTATCACTTCCGCTCTCCTTTGTATTTGAAAGCTAGCAGCCCAGGTTCTTGTGCTTAAGAGCTTTTTCTTAAAAAAAATAAAAAACCTGCTTGAGTTTGAAAACACTATTTAGAAGTCCTAGAGCCAAGAATGCCTTGGTGCAGCTGAGGGCTTCGGACTTCGGCACTCCTGATGTTTTGGGTGGGTAGTTCTTTGTTGTGGTGGGGCCGTCCTGGGTCCTGTGGTATGTTTAGCAGCATCCCTGGCCAGGAGCTTCTCCACCCCCTGCCAGTATGACAACCAAAACTATTCCCCACATTGCCATAGTCCCTTGGGGTGGAGGAATCAGTCCTGGTTAAGAATTACTGATGTATATGGTTTGTGCCAAACAAATCATCAATAAAATGGTTGGTGATTTAAATGTTTGATTCATTCTGTAAAGATCTCTACCAATTCAGCAGCCATTTTTGTGATGCTATTCAGTCAGGGTGCTCCCCAGGATCCCCCTGCTATGACATTTGCTAAAAGAATAGGAAGCAGTGTCCCATGCCAGTCTGGAGTTGTAGAAATGGGGTGTTGTGGCAAACGAGAAGTCTGATTTAACTCCGTGGTCCTGGCGTGGAGTGCACTGGCTCCCAGGACACCAGGGTCATGGCGGAGCTGAGCTGGGGCTGTGAATGGTGTCTGCATTCCTGTGTCTCCGCGCTCACCTGTCCAGGAGCTGGGGGATGAGTCAAGGAGTCTGCCCTGACACAGAGCGGCTACTCAACACGTACTTGTTAGATGATTTCATGAGTTGTTTTTGCCTTTGCCTCTTGGACTGAGCAATCGGGTACTTTCGTCTGTGCTGGATCTAAAATATCCGTGTCCAAATCAGTTGGAAGATAGAGGATATATCCTAGAAGGGCTGGAAGGTTCCTATGTTTCCCACTCCATAACCCCAAGTAAAAAAGAAAGTGTGTGTGTGCGTGCATGTGTGTGCACATGTGTAATATAGAAGCAATCAAGGGTCTGTAGTGTATATTCCCTCAGCCCTCCGACTCAGAGAAGAAAGAAAAAGGACTACAATGAGTGTTGGGCTTGTACTGGTGTATAAAATAGGCCATCTCTTTAGTCCTCACCACAATCCCTTAATGGATGGGTAACATCACCCCAGTGTGTAGACAGAGGCTAAGAAATAAGTGGCTCAAAACCAGACAGCTGCTGCAAAGGACAGCAGAAATTCGAAACGCAACTGAGTTTTAACTCTTTGGACCAGTTTATTAGACTCCCCTCACTCACTCGGCCTCATGTCGTCCCCTGGCCTTGGTTGCTGCTGTTTCCTTTAATTTTTTTTTTTTTTTTTTTTTTTT